>CATIWR010022573.1:0-20062 GCA_949677035.1 Omphalea diandra | reverse complement strand
GAAGCCATTAATACCTCATGTTATATTGCAAATAGAGTTTTCAAAAGACCCATTCTCAATAAAACCTCTTATGAGCTTTGGAATGGTAGAAAACCCAAAATTTCATACCTAAGAGTATTTGGATGTAAGTGTTATATTTTGAACACTAAGGATAATCTTGGGAAATTTGACTCCAAAACAAATGAAGGAATCTTCTTAGGTTATTCCACCATAAGTAAAGCATATAAAGTCTTTAACAAAAGTACAATGGTAATTGAAGAATCTATGAATGTTGTTTTTGATGAATCTAGTAAACTTGATCTTAGGAAATGTATTTTTGTTGATGATCTTATATGTGATCTTGAAAAACTATAATTGGATGATACTACAATGAGAGTTGATAAAGAAAAGGAAGAAGGTGATTCATTAAGAATAGATGAAGACCAACATCAACATCAACAAGAAATTGATCCAAGACAAGATCTACCCAAAGATTAGAGATTCTTCAAGTATAACCCCAAGGACCTAATCATTGGTGATACTTCTAAGGGTGTAAGTACTAGATCTCAACTCTTATATAATAATCTTGCATTTGTTTCTCAAGTTGAGCCAAAGTCAATTGATAAGGCTCTTGATGATGTGTGTTAGGTATTTGCTATACAAGAAGAACTCAATCAATTTGAGAGAAACAAGGTATGGGAACGTGTTCCTATGACTAAGGAACACCCAATTATAGGTTGTAAGTGGGTGTTTAGGAACAAGTTAGATGAGCAAGGTCTCATTACTAGAAATAAGGCTAGATTGGTTACCAAAGGATACAACCAAGAGGAAGGAATAGATTATGATGAGACCTGTGCCCCTGGTGCAAGACTAGAGGCCATTAGGATTCTCTTATCTTTTGCATGTCATATGAATTTTAAACTTTTTCAAATGGATGTGAAAAGTGCTTTTTTGAATGGCAATATAGAGGAGGAAGTCTATGTTGAACAACCTCCCAGTTTTGAGTCTCATTGCTTTCCAAACCATGTTTTCAAATTAAACAAAGCCTTATATGGATTAAAACAAGCTCCAAGAGCTTGGTATGAAAGGCTTAGTTCATTTCTCTTGAAAAATGATTTTGAGAAAGGAAAGGTGGACACCACACTATTTGTCAAAAAACACAAGCGTGATACATTAATCGTTCAAATCTATGTTGATGATATTATCTTTGGTGCTACTAATGAATCTCTTTGTAAGGATTTTGCTAAGTGTATGACTAGAGAATTTGAAATGACCATGATGGGAGAGCTCAAATTCTTTCTAGGTCTACAAATCAAACAATCCAAGGATGGGATCTTCATCAACCAAGCCAAATATACAAAGGAAATGCTAAAGAAATTTAAAATGGATGGTTGCAAAGTAGCTAAAACTCCAATGAGCAGTACCATCAAACTAGATAAGGATGAATCGGGTAAAGAAGTAGATGAAAAGAGATATCAAGGTATGATCAGATCTCTACTCTATCTTACTGCTTTAAGACCGAAAATCATGTTTAGTGTTTGCATGTGTGCTACGTTTCAATCTTCCCCTAGAGAATCTCATTCGAATGTTGTTAAAATGATCTTTAAGTATTTGCATGGCACAATACACTTAGGGTTATGGTATCCTAGGGATTCTTCATTTAGTCTCATAGGGTATTCAGATGCAGATTATGCGGGCAGCTTGCTAGATAGAAAAAGCACTTCCGAGACTTGTCAATTCATAGGTGAATGCCTAGTTTCGTGGTTTAGTAAAAAACAAGTATCGGTTGCCTTATCTATGCGGAAGCCAAGTATGCGGCGGTGGGTTGTTGTTGCACCCAAGTTCTTTGGATGAAACAATAATTGAAGGATTTTGGCAAAATAGTTGATCACATTCCCATCAAATGTGATAACACAAGTGCTATTAATCTTTCTAGAAATCCCATCCAACACTCTAAGAGTAAGCACATAGATATAAGACACTATTTTCTTAGAGATCATGTACAAAAGGGTGATGTTGTGTTAGAATTTATTGATACAAATCATCAACTTGCAGACATTTTCACTAAACCTCTAAATGAAGAAAGGATGAACTTCATTAAGAGAGAATTGGGAATGCTTTATGGAAGTTACCTAAAGTCAAAATTTTGATGCTATGATTGATTGTTATGTATGTTATGCATGAGTGATGATTGTATGAACAGGTTTATTATTTATTTCTAGTGGATCACATGTTTTCAAAATTTTCTCATACTTATCCTTGCTGGCTCATAATTCGCGGTCGCTATTTCTTCTTCATGGTCAGGAATTACAAGTCAACTTAACCCGGCTGTCAAATGTCAATTTGCGATCGCGAAAATTACTCTCCACTGTAAATTTTGGTCAGTTTTTCAAAAATATGACTGTTGACGCGCCTTTTCCAGAGGAAAATTTGCCTGTTACTCACATTTTCCAGAATTTGAGGTCGTGACTTCCAATTTCACGGACGCGAATTAGAGTAACCGCCTAGGCAATTAAGTGATTTGATTGCCAACCATTTCCTCTCTTCATTTAATTCATTTTTAGTCGTTTATGACCGTTTTTGCACCCCTTCAAGCCTATAAATACCCCATTCAATAGTGTTTTCCTCACTTCACTTCCAAACACTTCATCTCTCTCTAAAATCTATCAAGCTTTCTTCCTCTCTTTTGCAATGGCTCCCACAAAATTCTCAAAGGCTGACAAAGGCAATGCAGTGGCTCAGCCCTCTACACCTCCTGCCCTCTATCTCATGAAAAGAATCACCAAGGAGGAAAAGGAGAGATTCAAGGTGAACTCCTCCAAAGTGATTTTGTCAAACAAAATCCCATCGACTTTCATGATAGAGACATTAGGCATCAATGCGAAGATCCGCGCCTTTCTCTCCAATCTGGGCTAGAATGAATTCATTTTTCGAGATGAACCAGGATACGAGGAGATAACACACGAGTTCATGTGCACCATACAACTCAGCCGAAAATTCGATTCGAGAGCTGATCAATATGGGTTGGTGTTTCGGGCCTTCAGCAACCCCTTCTACATCACCTTCAACCAATTATCCTCTCTTTTCAACCTCCAAGTCAGAGAACACATCCCATTCATCATCTCCACACTCAACGTCATCTACTCTGAATTTTGGTCGGAGATATCCATCGAAACCAAACACGACCCTCTCTCCTCCTTATCCAAACACATAAAAACCCTACCCTTGTGGATCCTTCATTGCATCATCACCTTCTCAATCAATGCAAGAGGTGATGGTAACGAGAAGGTTTCACAGAAGGACTTGGCATTTTTATTTTGCCTTGTCAAGAACCAACCTATCCAAACTGGTCGTTACCTTATGGATCAATTGATCCACATGTGTACTAAACCCAAAAGCCAGTTTTTCTTGCCCCCTCACATAATAGCCATCTACCGCTTTGTTAGAGCACTTGATGAGGAGAAAGAGAAATTCCTCACCAAAATGCTCCTTCCCTCTCAAAACTTCCTGGACCTATCCTACCTCATCAACGCCAAGGCAATCCATTCAGACACATAAATCTACACCCTTTGTGCCATCGGAGCGAAGAAGATGGAAACCTCCCAAGCTTCCAAGCGAAAGAGGCTTCAAATCGAAGAAGGCAACATTCAAATTCCTCCTCCTCAATCGAAACCAAATTCTAAGTTATCTATTGCCACCATTGATCGCAAGTTGGACAAGGTTATGAGGATGATGAAGAGAAGGTTTCTTTTCCTTTCTCATCTTCATAACGACATATTGGATCTCTAAGAGAAACTAGGAGCTCCTTTTTGCCATCTTCTAAACTTCACCGAATTTAAAGATACGCAAGATAGAGATGGCAATAAAGATGACGTAGAGGATGGAGATGAAGCTGAGGGAGAACAACAAGCGCCAAATACACCATCTTCCGGAGATGATTCTCCACTACTTTAGATTAGGGACCTTTTGTATTTATTTTTCACTTTTCTTATATTTTTTTTTACAAATCTTGTGATCCCATAGTTATGAATATATATATAAATAAAACTTATTTCTTTGCAAACATTGCTATCTTATGTGATTGATGTTTATTCTTTTATCCATTGCATTATGTTTTCTCCTTATGAATTCTTATGCATGAGTTTCATTTTCTTTCTTTTTTTTCCTTATTTACCCTTTTTTGATCTTGCCAAAGGGAGAGAGATTGTGAAAGGGAGAAAATAATAAAATAACTTGAGAATAACTATAGCATAAGTTGAGGGGGAGTAATATACCTATTGTTTTATCAACTTCACCTTTGATTAAATGAATGTTATACTTAGTAAATTTTGTTATAAGCATTCATTGAATCATATTACAATCCAACTTCACTTTCCTGCATCATTTTCACTTAAGGATCAATCTAAGTTGTCAAAATCAAAAAGGGAGAGATTGTTGGACTAGGGTAGTTAACCCTAAGTCTTGGGCCTCTTTTGATCTTGACAAAGGAAATTAATCATTTTTAATGGTTCTATTTAGTGTTGTTTTCCAATTCTTGTAAAAGTCTTTAAGTTAGAAGTTGGATAGAAATCTTAATCTTCAAAGTATGTGAAATAACTTCTAAATCGTGACCGCAATCTAAAAATTTGTGATCACGATCCATTAGAAGACTTGCTAGAAGTTCAAACAGATAAAATCACGAAGTTATTCTCAGCCACGATTCATCCAAAGGAAGAACTCCAAAAGTGACAGACCAACACGTGAACTAGCTGTTAGACACAAATGGGATTTTCCTTATAGAATTTGGAATTCGCGACCGCAAAATGACTATCAAGCATTTAATGTGAAAATCTGTCTAGCATACTTTGATGATTTTGTACCAGTTTTATTGCAACGTCTCTTTGGTGGTAGAGGCTATAAATACCTCACCAAATAGATGTAAATGAAAGAAAATTAATAACTTTGTAACCAAACTCTTGCAATTTTGCTACTCACTCTTTTCTATTCTTTAAGTCATTATTGGTGTGAGCATAAACACCATCTGTAATAGGTTATAGTGTGAGCCTATTAAAACACTAAGAGAGATTGTTGTGTGAGCCTGTTAAAATACAAGTTGTAAAGGTTGTTGTGTAAGCCTAAAAACATAAATGTAAAGGTTATTGTGTGAGCCTTCAAAACACAAGTGTAAAAGTTTGGTGTAAGCTTGAAAACACCTTTGAAAGATAGTGGAATACCAAATTTTGAAGAATTAGGGAGTGGATGTAGGGTTAATTACACCCGAACCACTATAAATATTGTGTTTCCTCTCATCTCATTTCTTCTTTTTCTTTTTAATTTTAATTTTTATACACCAATTCAACCCCCTTGCCCCCTCTTCTTGGTGCTTAGCGCCAACAGTACTCTAATATGGTAAATCCTAAAAGATACTTCTTTTCCTTTAATCGGTATCCATATTGGTGACCTTCTTAAGATGCAACTGATCTATCTCCTTCAATATCACAACTCTAGGTCTAACAGGTGGTGAAATTTTAGTCATTATTTTATTCTTAATGAATAATTTTTCATTCTTTCAAATGGACAATTTTTGGTAAAAACTTTATATGGGTGTCAAAACATGACTTCTTTTTACTCTCTGATAGAGTCAAAATGTCAAAAATATCTATGTAATATGAACAAGCTAACCTTCCAACAGTTCTACACCCCTGACAATATCGCATATGCAAGAAAATCACTTATTGTCCATATAAGATCAACCCGCATTTGAAAGCTTTATTTCTTCAAAATATTATATGTCTACATATCCTCATTCCACAATTATTTGAGTTTCACAATAAGTGGTTGTAAAAATACATCCAATTTGTCCTTAAGGCTTTTTTAGCCTAGGTACTAACACTAATAAGAACATGTGGGCATCCTTTATACCCAACTAAGGTTGAAAATTATACGATGTAAAAATTTCAGGCCATGAAGAATATTCTTGTTCTGATTGACCAAATGATTAAAATCCATTAATGTAAAGGCCTAATCAAACATTTAGACTTTTAGCTACAAAATATGATGCGTCTGATTAAAATGCTTCCAAGTAAGAGAATCTGAGCAATGACACATAACACCCTCTTCAACCTTATGCCTAACATTCCAATACATTTTCATAGATATTGTCTTCAATGTGTACAATCTCTACAATAAAGGAGTTAGAGAAAAATAGTACCTCTCCATATAAGGAATAATAGCTTTACATCATTTACCACCTTCGCTATGAGGCCTTTTATACCAACTATGACCACAAAACTTGCAATTGGTTAATTCACTATCTTTATCTTAGCATATCAAGTAGCCATTATTATAGTAATGAATCTTTTCAACTGGTAGACTTATACCTTACACTAATTTCTTAGTGTTATAAAAGTTATCAAGTACTAGACTATTATTCAATGTAATCTCTGTCATTATTCTAACCATGTCATTAAAATTTCATTTTGATATATGGTGTTCATATTTCATATGCAACAATAATGCTTTAAAAGAGAGCGCTACGCCTACCCAAGTGGGGGCAATCTCCAGCAGATCCTTCCTAAGACACATAGACATTCATAGAAGAGATCCTGAGAAGCAAGCGATAACTATGAACACCTTGTACAACTCGGGAACAAGTCAGCACCTACTGCCCTAAGCATATCTTAAAATTTTTGAGCCTTTGGATTTAGTACTTGCTCTAACTCATAGGGATCAAAATCAAGACCTACTACATCCAATACCATTGTGTGGTATGGATTTGGTAGTTTCTGATGAAACATCTTGGTAATGGACATCATTTACATTATCACCCTCAATGGTTTCTCTATATAAAGTCTAAGTATAATAATTTGAAATAAAACCATTTCTATACAAATGCATCATAATAATGTCCACTTCTAAAAATATGCAGTTTTAACACTATTGATGGTTACATAGACACCTAATCCCATTTCCATCATTTAGTTTCGAATGACTATATGCAAATTCAATAAATTATTTCATCCCACTCACAAACTTTGGGTTCGGAAGGCCATTATTAAGCCTCTTATACATCCATTATCGATCGAGTCTTATTTTTCCTTCATATGATCATTACAAAAATTAATGCATTTAAATTAAATTTTCTTTACACTTTATTATAACTCCACATATAAATTAATTGGTAGGAACCTACTCATGTAGCAATACATTGTCTTTATGACCATGAATAGATGCATTATATTCATACATATGTAGAAATTTTAGCAACATCTCTCTATAGTTCTCTGAATGCATGATATGAAATAAGTAATCATTCATATGACTTATACCCATTTAGTGTCACCATATGAATAAACACTTATTTCATTGTGCATCTAGAGAAAAAGTAAAAGATTATCAAGTTTCTTTCTTTAGGATTATCTTATATGTTCTAGTGTCTTATAGGGTTATTTTAAACCTAAAAATGGTTATCTTATTCCTTTCTTTGGGGTTATATTATTTCTTTCTTTATGATCTTTATTTCTTTTAGGGTATTTTAATCCGAAAAAGGGTTATCTTATTCCTTTCTTTAGGATTATGATATTCTATTCATTATGTTTTTTGTGTCTTGCAGGGTTATCTTATTCCATTCTTTAGGATTATCTTATTTAGTTCTTTATGTCTTCTATGGTAATCTTAAACCTAAAAATGGTTATCTTACTTCATTCTTTATGTTCTTTGTATCTTTTAGGGTTATCTTAAACATAATAAGGGTTATCATATTCCTTTCTTTATGTTCCTGAATGTGATTTTAATATTTTTTTTATGATTTTGAATATGAATAGAATTAACTCTATGCCTTTTAGAGTTATCTTATTCCTAAAAAGAAAATAAACAACGAACAAAACCATAATAACACTTATTTCAAAGAAACATAAACAACAATACTAAAGTAAATGAAGGAAACACTTTTACAGTTCTACATTAATTTCTTTGCCTTCAGTTCTCCTCAGATCACCAAATACTCGACTAAGCACTAAACATCAATTATCAATCATACTTATGGAATTACCTAATCATGAATTATCATTTAGATAAAATCTTTCTAATACATAGAATAGTATTAAAATCAAACCAAAAAGTACAATCCGTATGGTCAAAAATGAAACAAAGAACATGTAAAAACATCATAACACTTATTTCAAAAAAGTGTAAACAACAACATTAAACTACATAAAATAAACTTTTTTATAGTTTTGTATCAATTCCTTCTCCCTTAGTTCTCCTCAATAACCAAATACCCAAAAAATCATAATAACCAAGCTTGTAAAAATAGAAAAACAAAATTTTGATGACTCAAACACATACTTGGTGCAATAAAACAATCCAAACACAAAAGTGCAGCAACAAATCTAATAAAGTTACAATGAGAGATTTATGGAGAGAGAGAGAGAGAGATAAACAAGTTTATGAATTAAATTTTAGTTGAATTTCTAGATGTACTAAGAAATTGTCATCTCTACATATACTTATGAAATTTGAAGTGTAAAGAAATACAAGTTTATTATCATTATATGGAAATTTATTTAATTGTAATATAAAGCAATCATATTTGAATCGTGAGAATAATAATTCTCACTATAAAAGAATAAAACAAACAAATTCTTAATAATAAGGGACAAAATAAACAAAAATTGAATGTAAAAAGCTAATAATATTGTCTTTGTTAAGAAAATTAAAAAAAATAAAAAAAAAACAAAGTTATCAATTGAATATACTAACAATAGCATTAACATTAAAAAATAAAGTTAGCATTAAAAAAAAAAGGGAGAGAAAGCTATAAACCTATCCATGGCTCATCATTAATCATATTCAGTATAAAAAAGAATTCAATTAAACACATCATTGTCTTATATAAACCTTAAAAGGGTGAATAAGGTGATATTAAATTTTTTATGGAATTAAAAGCTAAAAGCTCAATCACATAAAGAGGGAGAGATGATGAAGGACATGATCAGCTTATAAAGGTTCAAAAAATAACCTTTGCCTACATCATCTCCCCTAGTTATCCAACTAAAGCTTAGTAATTAAAAAGTTGATTATGGGTGAAACTCAAACCATTACAAACCTAGTTCTATCTAGCTACATTCAAATAGTAAATTTTTGACACCTGTTAAACCTTCAAAATGTAGCTTACATGCATTATGTTAAGCCTTAGCACATTCAAAGAATGTCAACCCAACCTAGGTTGCGATCCTTACACAAATAATTACTAATGATGCTCAAAGAAGATCACTCTCTAAAAGCACTCAACTTAACAAACTTTTACAAGTATTCCTACCTAAACATAAGTATCTTGAGATTTAGTTTTTGAAAGTATTTAAGAATTATTTAAAAGTATTAAATAACAATTATAAAATAATATATAAAACAACACCTACAAAGTTGGTACCCAAACTTTTCTTGGTCCAAAACTAATACTTTAAACCCTAAAACACAAGGCTCACTCAGTTTTCAACCCCCACCACCAAATTACCAATCTCAAGAAAAGAAATCAACTCTAAAAAATATCATGAAAAAATCCATCACCAAAGTCGATTTTAGACTTGATCACTAAGATGAAATGATTAGAAAGCTTGATGCCAAAATAGACCTTGTCACCAAACACCACTCCTCCTCCATTCATAACCTTGAGATTCAAGTAGGTTAAATAGCCAATGCCTTAAGTTCTTGATCCCAAGTTATACTGCTAACTCTAATGCCCATCCCAAAAATCAAGTTAAAGGCATAACCTTAAGGAGTGGCAAAAAGCTTTATTCAAAGAGTTAAGGAAGAGACAAAGGAAGAAGATAAAGATGATCAAGAAGAAAAGCCCATAACGGAGGACAAGCCTAGAGAGAAGTTAAAACCATATGTACCTCTACACTTAAGTCAAATTGATAGACAAGTAATTTGCTAAATTCTTAGAGATGTTAAAAAAGATCCAAATCAACATACCCTTTGTAGAAACACTCTCACAAATGCCAAAAAATACAAGTTTCATGAAGGATTTTCTTTTAAAGAAAAGAGCCTTGGAGGAATGTGAAAGAATACCTTGATAGAATCTTACAAACATGTTAGGAGATAAATCTAGTGCTCAATTGGGAAAAGTATCACTTTATCGTATGTAAAGGCATAGTCTTTAGACATAAAAGGAATTAAGGTGGACCAAGACAAGATTAAAGAAATAAACAGAATGCTTTTTTAACACCCATTAAGAGCATTAGGAGTTTCCTTGGCCATGTAATGTTTTATAGACTTTATAAATGATTTTTCTAAAATTTCTAAACCCCTTTATGATCTTCTAGCTAAAAATGTTCCTTTTCATTTCTCTAATAAATGTTGGGATTCTTTCAATATGTTGAAAAGGAGCTAACTTTTACCCCATTATCACTAAATCAAATTGCTTATTACCATTTGAGTTGATGTGTGATGTCAGTGACTTCAGCACAAGAGCTATTTTTAGATAATGAAAGGATAGTAAGCTTCATGACATTTACTATATAAGTTGGACTCTCAATGATGCATAAATCAACTACACCACAATGGAAAAAAAAATTATTAGCTTCCTTGCTTTTAATAAGTTTAGATACACTTGTTTGGCTTTAAAGTGATTGTTTATATTGATCATGCAACTAAATGCCACTTGCATGCCACAAAAGATGTGATGTCAGGGCTCATTAAATGGGTGTTTTTGTTTTAAGAGTTTGATTTGGATATTAGAGATAAGAAATGATCTAAGAACTTAGTAGCCAATCATTTATCCTAGCTGGAGCATATTCAAGAAGAAGAGGGAAATACTCTTTTTACCAAAACTTTTTTAAATGAACAACTCTTCCTTCTTGAGGCTTTGTATACAATTTGGTATGTAAACATTATGAATTATTTGGTGAGTGGTATCATTCCTTATGATTTCAATTTTCATCAAAATAAAAAGTTTCTTCATAATGTTACATCCTATTTTTGGGAAAAACCTTACTTGTTTAAAGAATATGTTGATGGAATCATAAGAGGATGCACACTAAAGGATGAAATGGGTGACATCTAACACCATTGCATTACATAAGAATATAAGGGACACTTTAGTCTTTCTAAAACAATGACTAAGGTATTGTAATGTGGTTTCTTTTAGCCCTCATTTTTTACTGATGAATTTGCTTTTATTAAGTCTTGTGATAGATGCTAAAGAGTATGTAATATCTCCAAGTGCAATAAGATGCCATTAAATTCTATGATCAACGTGAAACTATTCGATGTTTGGGGCATTAACTTCATGTGACCATCTTTATAGTCTTTTGGTAATCAATACATATTGGTGGCAGTGGACTTTGTATCCAAATAAGCAAAAGCTATTACTACTCCAACTAATAATGCCAAGATACTTTCTAAAATGTTGCATCTTCACCAATTGTAGAAACCCATGTGCAATTATAAGAAATGGTCATTCATATATTTGCAATCAACAATTTGAGAACTTGTTAAAGATGTGTTAATCACAAGATCACCACTCCACAATATCCTCAAATAAGTGGATAAATAAAGGTTTCCAGTAGAGCAATTAAGCAAATCCTAGAGATGACTGTTAATTCATCAAGGAAAGATTAGTTCATGAAGCTTCAAATGCGCTTTAGGCATATATAACTATATATAAGACTCTCGTTGGTACCACTCCTTATCCATTGGTGTTTAGAAAGGCATGCCATCTACTAATTGAGTTAGAACATAGAGCTTAGTAGGCAATAAGGTATTTAAACTTCAATTTAAATCTTGTCAATGAGAAAAGGAAGCTTTAACTTAATGAGCTCAAGGAACTTTAACCTTAAGCATATGACAACAATTAAGTGTATAGGGATAAAATTAAGAAATGGCATCATCATCCCATTTCACCTAAGGACTTCAAGAAAGGCTAGCAAGTTCTCTTATTCAACTCAAGATTATGGGTTTTTTTAGGTAAACTTAATTTAGATGGTTGGGACTATTCAATATAGTGAAGATTACCCTCTTGTGGCCATTAAAATAGCCAATGCAAAAGATTAGACTTTCAAAGTGAATGAACCCCACCTGAAGCCTTACTATGAAAGAGATTTCATACCAAAGAAATATTTTCTTTCTGTTAATGCCTCCTCTTAGAAGCCAAGTATTAGGATCAAGCTAGAAACCTTAAACTAACATGTTATTAGGGTAACTCCCTATTGTTTTATCCTTATTATTTCATTTAGATTTTTGTTTCTTATACCTTTTCTTTTCATGTGTTTGTTTGACTTTGTAGCTTCATGAGCATAGAAAAAAAGGGCACAATGTCTCCAAGCAAGTTTGGGGGAGTTTTTTAGCACTCTTACTCTTGATCATAATGATATCCCTCTTGCTTACTTGATGATGTTTTTATGTGTTTTGTTTATGTTTTATGTCTTTTTCTTTGTGTCTATTTCTTTTTTAGAATAATGTCTTTGGTTTAATTTTATGCTAAAAGATGTAAAACATGTGTATATGAACATTGAGGGTAAGACACATGGCCATTGATGGTTAAAACTCAAAAAAAAAAAAGGTCAAAGTAAGAGCACAGTAATGCTTCAAAAAATATAATTGGGCAAAATAACCTTGAGACATGGCCTTAAGGATTGGTGTGTCATCCTTTACCCAAAGTGCACAGTTATGTTCCTACATTCATAAGTGGGCAGTACCTTCACTTTGAGACATGACCATAGGGTATGGTCATGCCTTTTCCTTTTTCAGAGTGCATGGCCATGCACAACCATGCCCTTTCAAATGTTAACCCATTTAAAAATGTGCCCTTTCCTTTTCTCCTCACTTTTTCCTTGATAACTCTAGCACAATCGCTTTACCCCTCCTCTCTCCTTTCAAATTTGTCCCATCCACTAAAATCACCCTAAAAACCTTACTCTTCCTTCCTTTTCCACATAAAATCAACCTCCAATCATGTCTAAATTATTCAAATCAACCACAAACCAAAAACATAGGCCTTTAAGGGTAAATCCTCCTCTTTTTGGTAGAAGACCAACCTTAACAATAAAAAGCATAACAAAAGGTATGACATATTACCCAAATGCCCATTTATGCGAACCAAATTCATTGATTTAGAAGTTTTAGGGAAGATAAGATTGTTAGATGAGGTATGGAATATGTTAAAGTTCTTAAGTGGATAAACTTTGTTAAATTTATATGAACTCTTATAAGAACTCGTCTTGGAGTTTCTTAGTTCATTTTATATTAAAATCAAAATGCACAGGGGAAATTATAAGTTTGGTACCATAGCTTTCCAACTTTATGGGGTTGTTAATCAAATTAACCTTCTATTTTTTAGGTGTATGCATCACAGTAGGGGTACTAACACCACATGATGGATAGTTCATCATATGGGCTTGGTGAGCAAAAAATAAATTTGATGTATAATTATGGGCAATTTTGCCACCATTATCACCCATTATTTAAAGCTTTATAACACCTGTTACACTAATGATTTCACCATAGGAAACGGCCTTAACTTGCTTACCTGTGATTTCATGCTTTGTATTGGCCTTATTGTGAAGAGAGGTGCAACTTATGACTTAGTGCAAAATCTTGATAAAGGTAGTATAAAGAAAAAGATAAACATGAAGATGTCCCTATGGTCGATGGACCATCAAATGCTCCCTAACCTCGTCCCCCTCATCTAAGGGTCCTTTGAAAGGTGTGTTGGCAAGGCTGGAATCTCACTTGGAGTACATGGATCAATAGTAAGACGCATTTGAAGATGAAATAAGGTTGCAGCTTGCATCATTGGATAACCATATGAGCAATATGAATGGACTTCTCCAAGTTGACTTCCTTTTGGCACCACTAACTTTATAAAACTTACCATCCAGCTTTTAAATTTCTTTTATGTTTTATTCTCTTTGATGTAATTAATTTTTATTATTATGTTCTTATCATGGAACTATGTGTTATGTTGGAACTCTTTACTAATTTTATCTTGAACTTTGTCTTTCTCGTTGTTCTTGTCATGGAACTATGTGTTATGTTGGAAATCTTTACTAATTTTATCTTGAACTTTGTCTTTCTCATTACGTACTTTGTGTTTCCTTATTTTGTTTTTGCATTGGCACTATGTGCTATGTTGGGATTTTTATAATTAGACTATGTGTTTCCTTATTTTGTACTTTGTATTTTTTTGTAATTAAAGGAAATTAGTCTTATGCCTTGTGTTACAGCATTCCCTATTGTCAATTGCCTCTCCATACAAGGGAATTTCCTTTTCCCTTTTTCTTTTCTTTATGTTTATCATCATTGAGGAAAATGATATTTAAGTTTAGTGGAAATTTTAGGCAGTTTTATGTGCTTGTAACTCTTTATTTCATCAAAAACTCTTGATTTGGGAATGAATTGCTTGAACTTATATGATAAAGTTTGAGAATTTGAATGGTTAAGAGTTAGGTTCAAGGTTTTAAAGTGAAATCAATGACAAATCTTATCATCATAGATTGTAATTAAATAGGTTAAATTTACTTATGATACTAACATGGGACTAAGTTGTTTTGTTAAAATTGATAAAGCACAATAGACAAATTGCACACACTTACTAGATTATGGTTTTCAAGATGCAAATTTTCAATTATGATGTTTTAAGTAAGACAACACTTTTACACATACTAGCACAAAATAAACCACCTTTTGAGGTAAAATCTTAGACTCAACAATTTTAAGGAAATGATTAGACATTCTTCAGTTGCCCATCTAATCCTCATCCATACCTTAATTTCCATTAACCCTTGTTACCCTTTTGAGCTTTATATAGATACTCCTTTGAGAGTATAAATAGCTTTTTTCTTTCTTAAACTCACAACCTCATTACAACTATATAACCTAAATGACCTTTCACCTCCCCTTTTAAGAGAATAAATTTAGGGTATGGTTATGCAATGATGTGGTGTGTTGTGTCTTTCACATGCACATTTGAAAAGGTTGAAAGAAGAGTTTGATGATTGTTATGTGTTGGTATCATTAGGATAAATTCAAGTTTAGGGGTGGCAAATTAATATTTTGTTCATATATGTATAAGAAAAAAAGGAAAGAAAAAGAAGAAAAAAAAATTATATATATATATATATATATATATATATATATATATATGAATAATGATGAATGAAATGAAAAATGATAAGAAAGAAAAAGATATAACAAAATAATGGAAAAAGACAAGAAAGATCTAGCCACCAAGTGATGAATAAAGGTAAGTGTGGGTGTCTTGCAAAGGATGAATATATGGGTAATGCACATGTAGTGTTTCATCAAAACTTTACATCATTGGTCTAACTCATAACTTAACAAAATTCTCTTGTTATGGACTTGACCACTTATTGATAACCTTACCCTAAGCCTCACATTATAAGCTTTAAAAGACCTCATGACCCTTAAATTGTTAAAATCTACATTAGTGGAGAAAAGTGGGATAGTTTTGCCTATGGTTATGTGTGATTCTTAAAGAACCAAAGCAAAATCATGTCTAAGTCTTGTGTGAAAGAAGATTATACATTTTGATTAACATATGATGCCAAGGCACAAAAAAAACACTCTATTGTGATTAAATGATTACAGCAAGGCATGTTAGTTATGAACTTACTATTATTAGAGATAAAATTGCTTGATTAATGAAAATCATGGTTATTGTTAAGATACATATTCTCTTTGAGACCTTGACACTTGATTTTGATTATTTAGATTGTTAAATTTTTTAATTATTGTGGTTGATTCTTGCTCAAGGACAAGTAAGAGTTCAAGTTTGGGAGAATTTATTTAGTGCCAAAATTCACATGTTTAATAGCCTAAGTCCCTCTAAATTCATGAAGTAATTATTTAATTTTGGTTATAAAAAAACCTTATGAAGGGTAATTTTATGTTTATAGGCAAAGAATGGAAGAAAGAAGTGTAAATGAAGAAAAAGGAAAAGACAAGGCCATGCTTGTACCATCTCAAGTCAAGGAAAATCGAGGTAAGGCATGACCATGCTTCAAAGGATAGGTCGTGCCCCCTTCAAAGTAAGCTAGCTAAAAGGAATCAAGCCAAGCCATGACTATGCTTATGGTCCTTCCCTAGCAAAATAATTTGTGAACATGGCACAAAGACACAACCATGTCTCATTTTGCTAAGGAGGAATCGTACTATGCATAGCCGCCCCAAGGCAAAAAGAAGCAGGATTTCTAAAAGCTCTTCAAACATTTCCTTTTAAAATCCCTCAAGCTTCCTTCTTAGTTAACTCCTTTAAAGCACTAGTTTAGGAGGTAAGGACCTGAGATTTAGGAAAGCAACATTCATCAAACAACTTGGAAAAAGAGCAATAAAATATCAAGGAGTAATTTAAAGAGTAAATGCTAAGAGACTTTGAGGAAAAGGTATAACTAATTAAGAAGCTTCAAGAAGGATTCCATGGCTTCTCTTTATAACTATTTAAGAAGCTTAAAGAAGGATTCCATGGATTCTCTTGCTTATAGTTTGATTGTTCTTTCTCTCTTCCTTCCTTTTATTATGAATAAAAATCCTTCTCGCTAAGGTTATAGATGGATCTTATGTAACAACTTATGGGTATTCTAATCTAAAGTCTTTTTGGTTTTCATTTATTATTGTGTTAGCAGTTACTGTATGCTTAATGATATTGATTAATTAGTCATTAATCATACTTAGTCCTATGGATGGTCTATCGAGAGATGCTTTTTATGGAATGGAACTATAATAACTTCCTTAATTTATTATGTATTGAGAGATCTTAATATAGTATGGCTATCATTAAAGTCTTGCACTATGAGACAATTGCATGATGTTTGACCTATGTGTTGAAAGACTTCTGGCTTGACATGCACTTATATGTTAGTAAATACTTAAGATAGATTAATTGATTACCTTAGTGACTTGATAGTACCATTAAATGGATGAACCAATTGGATGAAGATTAGGATCCATAGCAAGTTGTCAAGTGACGTTGAACCCCTAAATACCTTTCTTCATTTATTATTTTCTGACTAATTTCATTGTTTTTATTTAAATTAGTTTTAATTATTTGTTTCTTAGTATAAGAATTCATTTACATTGGTTCTCTATATAACATAAGGAACAAAATACTTAGCACTTAAACTCAATCCTCATAAGAATGATATTCGTACTCATAATATACTGTGTTACTTGTTACTTGTGCACTTGCAATTTATGAGCACTTTTACACTTAGCACATACCCAACATCAATGTTCCTTTTCCTATCACCCTCAACACACATAGGACAAGGAGCACAAACATGTGGTATATTCAGATTCTTAAAATGACAACCTTGGACACCAGGTTTAGCAGATAAGTCAATGACCAAAAATTCTTGCACTCTATGATTGTAACACTCTAGCCTTAGAGCCTTTTTTTATCCAATTAATCATTCTCTAGTCTAAACCATGGACTTTAGCAATACAAAGCCCTAATTAACTTTATTATTAAATTCCTTATATAAATCGGTAAGTGAAAATAATGAGTAAAAACTCAGTAATGGGATAAACAACAATAAGGATTTGTTAATATATATATATATAAATCAAACCTTTAATGAAATAATTTATTTGAAAAATAAAAATATTAAAAAATTGTATAAATAACAAAAAGTCAGTGTCAAAATTCCTTCAAAATAATATAATTGTCAATATCTTTATAAAATTTTGAAGTGTGTGTGTGTCTATATATATATATATATATATATATATCTCGTTGGATAAATATTAATTTATAAAATTTTATCTTTTTCTAATATTCATAATTTTTTATTCAAATAAAATAATTTAAATATTTAATGAATTGTAAAATTGATAAAATATGCTAACAAAATTATATATGCACTCAACTATGTAATTTGTCGATCCGTATTAACAACTATGTATAATAATTATCTTATAAGACAAATGTTAACACTTTATACTTTCCCAATATTCATAATTTTTTATGAATAAATATTAATTTATAAAATTTATCTTTTTCTAATATTCACAATTTTTTATATCCAAATAAAATAATTTAAATGCTTAATGAGCTGTAAACCTAATAAAACATACTAACACAATTATAGATGCACTCAACTATGTAATCTATCAATCCCTATTACCAACTATGTATAATAACTATCTTACAGGACAAATGTTAATTTATAAAACTTTATACTTTTCTAATATTCATAATTTTTTTGTATCTAAAAATAAAATAATTTAAATTACCAATGAACAGTAAAATTAATAAAACATACTAAAAATTATATACACACTAAACTATGGAATTTATAGATTCCAACAAGTATTAGGCGCGAAGACATCTTACCTTGCAACCTCAAGCATGAATCCTAGTCATACATGACAAAATGATGAGGATGATGAAGCGAAGGCTCCTCTTCCTTTCACATCTTCACATTGATATAGTGGATCTCCAAGAGAAACTCGGAGTCCCTCCTTGTCATCTTTCGGACTTCACGGACTTCGAAGATACAAAAGATGGAGATCACAATGAAGATGATGTTGAAGATGGAGAAGAAGTCGAGGGAACAGCACCTGCTCAAGTTGAAGACACTTCTAATGATGATGAGTTTTCTACTTTCTAGTTTAGGGATCTCTTTGTATTTTCTTTCTTTTATGTTTAAAAGTTTGTGATCCTACAGTTATAAATAAATAAAAGTTGTTTATTTGCTATATTGTGATATTATGTGATTGTTATCAATTATTTTTTTAATATTTACTTTTGCTCCTTATTATTACTTATGCATAAATTTACCTTCTCCATTAGACACTCTCTGTTTGATCTTGCCAAAGGGGGAGAGATTGTACGAATCTAAGCTTAAGGGGGAGAGACATCTAAGTTTAAAAAAGTATAGCATAAGTTAAGGGGGAGCATCATACTTATTTAGAGCATCATACTTATTATTTCTTAGATTCACTATGTTTGAATGAATGATATACTTAGCAAATTCTTGCCTTAAGTATTCATTGAATCATTATTTACACTCCAACTTCATTTTTTTCTGCATTATTATTACTAAGGGTCAATCTAAGTTGTCAAAATCAGAAAGGGAGAGATTGTTGGACTAGGGTAGTTAACCTAAGTCTTGGACCTCTTTTGATCTTGACAAAGGAGATTGATCATGTCTAATATTTCAAATTAATGTTATTTTGTAGCCTTTAGTTTTTATCTAAGTTGGAAGTTGGATAAAGCTTAAAAATTCCTCAAGTATGAAAAATGATTTCTAAATCGCAACCGCTACTTTGTATTCGCAACCGTGATTTGTAAAGAAGCATTGCTAGAAAGCAGACAGGCAAAATCGTAGAGCTATTCTCGATCGTGATTCATCCAAATGAAAGAGTCCAAAATTGACAGACGAAATCGAGGTGTGTGTCACGCCCTAGTCGCGACCGTAAATTTTGAAGTGACTTAGGAGGGAAGGAAGTCCACAGTCACAGCATGACACATGTTCCAGCAGATTGTTGGAAGTCAAATTTCACGAAGGCATCTTGTTGGTAGCAACCGCGAATCATGAAGAAGAAGATAACCATTTTTGGCTCACGAATTTGCGTTCTATATAAGAAAGCTCGCAATCGTGACTACTGAAAGTAGGTAAAAGGGCAATAGCTATATTTTCCTAGTGAACTAATCAGAAGTTGTCACATGGACTAGCCGTTAGACACAAACAGGATTTTTCTTTAGAAATTTAGATTTCGCGACCGCTAATAAGTAGTAGCGACCGCGAATTGAGACTGTCAAACATTTAATGCAGAATCTGTCAAGCATGTCTAAAAGATTTGGTGAGCTATATTCTGCAACATCTCTTTAGTGAATTTTGGGTGTAAATACTCCACCAAATAGCCATGAATAAGGTTGCTAAGAAATTTATTACAAGTCATTAAAGCTCTCAATCTTTGCTACTCATTTTCTTCAATTTTCTTTATGAAATTGTAAGTGTTAGGTGTGAGCATTAAACACCAAGTTGTAAGGTTATAGTGTTAGCCTATAAAAACACTTCACGAAAGGTTTAAGTGTGAGCCTAGTGAAACACTTGAGTGAGGTTGTGTGTTAGCCTAAAAA
>CATIWR010022557.1:0-19327 GCA_949677035.1 Omphalea diandra | reverse complement strand
AGTAAATGTTTGATTGTGTGTAGGATGGATAAAACCTATATGCATATGTATTTTGAACATGAATGATATGAGTTATGTAAATGAAAATGGTCGTTACATTTATTGGTATCAGAGCTAAAATGAATTGGTCATTACATTTTACTAAGATTAGCCTTTGCTTGAGGACAAGCAAGAGGTTAAGTTTGGGGGAATTTGTTTGATACATAATTTACATATATTTCATAACTAATTCATTTGAAATATTGATTATCCTATGTTAATTTTACATGCAAACAGGATTAAAGGAAGTAAATTCATGTTTTGTAGGTTTTGAAAAGAGTGAAGTGGCCAAAAAGCATGGAAGAAGCCATGATAGTTTCATATTCTCAATTCTTGATCTCTACTTCGTATTTTGGGCGTAGCTCCCTCCCTCTATAAAGCTTTAAAAGAGGTGATTCAAATTCATTAAAAATCTAAGACATAGGACTAAAACATTTATGTTTTGTACTTGAGCTAATTTGTCCATCTTTGAGGGTTAGCCTATCTTCCAAAACTCTTATAATAGGTTAAAGTGTGAGCCTATCCAAAACATTTGAGTGAAGTTTTATATGAGCCTAGAAACACAAAGTGCAGGGGTTGCATGTAAGCCATAAAACATAATTGTATAAATTAGGTGTGAGCTTAGAAACACCATTTTTAGTTGAGTGATATACCTAATTATGAAGAATTTAGGAGTGGACATAGGGTTTGTTGACACCTAAACCACTATAAGCACCTTGTGTTCATTTTTTCTACCTTCTTTTAATTCTCTAAACTCCTCACCTTCCCTCTCAAATTTTTAATCTTCCATCAATTTAATCCTTCTTGGTACACTAGGGCCAACAATCATGTTGCCCTAATGGCTCATTGTAGGTTTTTCTTAAATTTTTTTGCTATGACATATGCATCCTAAGACCTTTTTGAAAGGTCTTGAGCTAAGTGCCAAGACTAATTTGATCTACAATCCTTCATCCTATGTTTTTGCGTAGCTTTTAACATGGTAGGTCCTTATGACTTTGCTTTTCATTTTTTGTCTTTTATTTATTCTATTTGTGTATTATTTTCCTTTTACTTCTATATTTGTCAATTTTTTTGAATCCCTATACCTACATGTGATCATTTGGTTAATTATAAAGAATATATAGAGTTTATAAGACACATACTTGTAGATTTTGAGGCATTTGTAGTTCTTAAGAACTTGCCTAATTTTGTCATGCTTTGTATGTTTGATTGTCACCTTATTTGTGCTTAGTATTATTTTAGTTTTTTATTCTTGTACTTATGTAAAAAAATCTAAATTAGTTGTAAAAATAAATTATGTTCATCAAATATATACCAACAAGTTTTTGTAGTCTTTTATCCTTTCAGAATTTGTCTAATTATTACAATATTTTTTTTATTAGTGATTATCAATTTATTTCTATTTTCCTGAATCTATATATGAACATTTAGATTAGCTTTAAACAATTTACCTAGCTTATGAAATACATTTCAATAGGTTTTTACAATATTTTATAACTCTTGATTATCCAATTTTGTGCTTGTGATTATGCTAGTGTTGAGCTTCTAGCTTACACTTTTTGTTAGGCTTATCTTCGTTTAAGTTGTTATTATTTATACCTTTTGTTTATTGTCTTTTATCTATCGAGGTACATATCATTTGAATTTATCATGTTCTATTTTTTTTTTATATATATTTTCTGCCAACTTTCTTTGGTAGGCCTTGTTGATAGAGGGTGGTAACCTTCTCCCTCACATAGAGTTCTACTATCTCTGCTTTGATTGTTGAAGCAACAAGAGACATCCAAAGAAGGTGATGGTTACTAGGTGGGCTCATCTAAACAGGCTACCGTGGGACTAGGTTTTTCTTTTTGCAATAAAATTGCCTAATTAGCTCTTATAGTATTCGTGATAGTTAGGATACTCATAATGCATATTTTTGTTATTTCCTGTAGCTTCAAATCAACTAGATGGGGCTTCCAAACTCTTTGACCTTAGAGTTGGTGGAGGTTGAGGGGCTCTCCTATGAGCACTGACTTCTCATGGGCTCTTCCATACGATAGTGGTACCTCAGAGAATGAGTGTTGTTATAGAGCGAGGAAGGCAAAGTTTGCCTAGTGCTTAGAGAGCCTCTCATGCACATGTTTTAGGGTACTGACTTAAAAGGCATAGACCTTGATCTTGCCCTAGTAGGCTAGCATTTTAAAGAGCTTGTGTTGAGCACAATCGAGCATAGGAGTTGGATGGAGGCATCTCTTCTTAAGATGATTCCCATACCACCCATGCACTTGTGATCTTATTATTGATTGGAGGCTTATGCTAAGATAGTTTTTAATCAAGGAGATTGCAGTACCCAAGTGAGGTTAGAGTAGGTAGCATTGGAGCTAATGCCTATGAAGGGGAGCTGTAAAAAGGCTCATACTGTGAAGTCATTGGGGCTAGAGCTAATGGTTGTAGTTAAGTTATACCCTATATCGGATAGCAAGGTAGAGTCTTGTCACACCTCCATCATTGGTGCACTAATGTTGCTTAAGCTCAATTGATCATCCTACTCCTTCACCCTTCCTACTACCACCCATGTGAGTTTCCTTTATTTTTTTCCACTTTCATTATTATTTTTTATTATTTTTTACTCAATTGATTTGATAATGTATGTGTGTAGATTCCTTAGATCCAAATTTAGCACCTGACGGACTTGATCGCTGTTGTAACATCCTCAACCTAATTTATGTGTATTTCAATTACGTTATATTTGAATATATGCATCACATGGCAATAACACTTACATCATTACATTTGAGGCATTTGAATATGAATATGATGTTTGCATAGTGGCATGACAAATTGTCATATATTGTGTGTGTGTTATAATATTTTAAATAATGGTGTTTTAGAACTTATTAAAAGTATAGGGAGCATATAGGGATTGGTAGATGGATAGAGGTTATGAAGGAGTGAAGAAATTAAAAGAGAAAATTTAAACTTTAACCAATAGGAACAAACCACCAATCTTTTGTCTTATTAAGATAAGAATACAAATTGGAATTCTATACCATTAAGGGCTGGTAAAAGAGGAGAAAAGAGAAAACACGACAGAAGAAGGAGCGAAAATAAAGAAAGAAAGAAAGAAGAATAAGAAGAAGAAGAAGTAGAATAAGCAAGAAGAAAATATTACTTAGGAAGAAATCTAGAGATTTTCTAGCTTTGGTGAAATGCATGTGATTTCATATTTGTTTCTCCATGAAATTTCTCATCCATGGCATATTAATCATGACCAATTAGTGGAAGTTATGAAGAAATTATAGTTAGGATTCATATGTGAGAAGTTGTTGATAGTGAATCTGAGTTGGTTTCATTTAATTTTGTTTTCAAGATAGACTATTGCACCCATGATTTCATAACCCTAGGTGATGAATTAGGAAAAGTGCAAAACATAAAAGTTGTAGGTTTATGCCTCATCTAAAATCTTATTAAACAATTTTGCTAAATAAGTTATGTGTGAAGAGATATGACCCCTTAATTATGACTGGTTGTTGTTGAAACCTACTAATCTCTCAGTTCTATTTTCTAATAATTTCATGGGGTTAGAATGGGAATTAGGTGAAGTGAAAAGTATAAAATTTGTATTCTTATCTATAAATTTTTGTAAACTAGTTTTACTTAATATTTTATGTGCTAAGAGATATGGCTTCTTAATTGGGGTTGATCCTGAACTTGCTCAAGCTTGCAAATTCTGAGATTGATCATTTCATTTGAGGACCTTAGAAGAAGAATTAGAGCATGTGTTAAAGATGAAAAATGTTCATTTATATGTTAAATAATTAGATTTAAATTAGTTTTTCATTTGGACTTCTAGGTTTTGAGATACGACCAAGTATATGGGACTATTTAACATATAATTGCACTAGGAATGGAGCAAAATTATAAAATTCACCATAAATTGTATAGTGCACATTTTGGATAGAATTTGGGAAATGTTGTGTCTGTATATGTCTAGCTTAATTAAAAAAAGAATCAAATCATTTAGACTTTTTGGGAAAAAGTAATTATAAAAATAATATACTAATGTCATGATATATTACAAAAGCATACTTACATATTGAGATAAAAATCTTACTTTATCATCATGGATTGATTTGGTGTAATGAAATAGGTCTTTAAGACATTGAAGATAATATTGGAAATAAGTTGAGACTATCAATGGCTTAGTAACTTAAAGGAGGAGGTAAGTAAATAGCTAATGGTACTTAAACTCGTGATTGATTAAATGTTATGGACTTTTACTCTTTCCATTGAATTATTGTTTAATGATATGATGTTGATGAATATTTTGATGAAAGGATTGTTATATTCTTGAATTATTTATTCTTATGAGATATTGATAAATTGTGGCTTAAAAATGAAAATATGTTGTGATATGAATTGCCAAGGTTGATGGGTATTATTAGTCATTGTATTGCAAGAATTTTGTCGAATTTGTAAATGATTTGCAAAAGGACCATTAATTAATATTATTTAACAAGAAATAGTATATTATAACCTATATGGTAGCAATATTTGATAGTATGTGTGGCAATGATCTATAGCCTGTGTGGTAATGATCTATAACCTGTGTGGTAATGATTTATAGCCTATGTGACAACAACAATGATAGTCTATGTGGCAATAATCTATAACCTATGTGGCAATCATTTATAGACTATGTGACAATGATATATAATAGCATGTGTGACAATAATATTTGATAGGCTTTGTAGCAACAAAATATGATAACCTGTGTGATAACAAAATATGATAGCCTGTGTGGCAATAACATTTGACAACCTATATGGAAATGATATCCTATAGCCTGTGTGGTAATAATATTTGTTATCTTATGTAGCATTAATGATTAAAAAGTCTTTATTTCGTGCATGGACGAGATGATGAATTATTTATATTTAAAAGTTTGTTATGTTATTTATGCTTAAAGTGTCATTATGTATTCACTTATTGAATATGCAAGCTCACTACTTGCATTAAATTTTCTTTCAGGAAGAGTTTACTAGAGATTATATCCAATATGCCTTTTGAAGTTATTATCTAGTAGTCTGATAGAGGTTGGGCTAGTATGCAATCTATTAGTATTTTGGTTTGTTTAGCCATGTATGTTTTATTGTAAATAGTTATTATATTGTGATACAAATATATAGTGTTCAAAACAATTAAAGAAAGGTCTTTTAATGTTAATGGGATGGCATGAAAGAATTTTAATGATGCTATGTTACTTTAGTACTCCATGCTTTATGAATGAGTTAATGCACTTGCTTTAGGAATGATTAGTAAATAGGACATCATAACTGCATTTAAGAGGAACTGTAGGTAGCACACTTGTGAGTTGTAGATAAACATAATGTTATTAAAGGTATGTATATGAATGGTACTTACGTGTTTGTTCTAACCACCCTAATCTTTTGTTTATTTTTGTATCTCATGAGGAGATCTAACAAAGGATCAGGTGCTAAGAGAGGTACGCTTCGAGCTTGTCAACCTACAAGTTGGCCTAGAGTCACCTATTGCTAAAGACTTAAAGGAGGAGGGGTCTTTTAAGGAGGATTAGGATGTTGCTAATTGCTTCTGCTTTTTGCCTTATAATCGTTTTCCTTTTATAATAGTTTTGATAGGAATATGTACATTTCTTAGATGATTTAAACAGTACTTGGGTGTGTTTTGCCCTCTTTTATTTTCTTTCTATTTTAGATGCTTAGCCCTAGTGCTCAAACTTTGTTATTTGTTATGTTTACTACTTTATTTATGATAGTTGATATATTTTCCTTCCAAATTGTGTTCATTTGAATTAATAATGTGATTATACTATTTAATTTCACATGTGTTCCTTCTTTGAACCATCTCAAATTAGGCCTTATATGAAACTGCAAGACAAACCCCATTATGCTACTTTTGTCATAGTTGTTTGTATAGACTAATAAGTTATTTGTATGGACTAATAAGTTGTTTATATAGACTGATAAGTTATTAGTATAGATAACATGTTATATGTATAGATAACTTTATAAATCTATACAAATAATTGTATAGCTCAACACTGTCAGACGTTATTCATTTTCTCTCCCTTTTTATCTCCCTTTCACCTTGATTTTTATGCCCTCAATAGTAAAAGTTCTCCTTCCCATCATGGCTAAAGAATTTTTAAGGTCTCTCCATGCTTCTAACTAGTCCCATCTTACCTAAGGAGGCCTCAAGGACCTTTGCTACATTTCATCCATCAAACTTAACCAAGAATTTCTTCGAGCAACTTTTGATTTTAGGGACCCATCTACTAATTCCTTTCACTTTATTGATATTAAGATCAACTTATTATTTAAGGATTTTGGTGCCATTTTGGAATACCATGTTGTTGGTTCTATAAGATTGCACTTCTTTAGTTGGACTACTAATATATCTACAAAATGATGGAGCTCCTTGACTTAACATATGATGAGGTAGCTCTATATACTTTAGGGGAAGGAAAATATGCTACTATATACTTTACTCTCTTTATACCTCTGTAAGAGTGGTGTTAATGTTGCCTAGACCTATACCTTATCGAGCATTTTGATGGGTAAGTACCTGCTTTGCAAGGATGATGGTAAAGTTAACTTCTAGGCCCTCCAATATAGAGTAATCCTTAATGGCCATTATGGGATTGGACAAGGATGCCTTGGGGGTTAGTGAGTCTTTCTTAAAGAGTTAATTACTCTTTTTTGTGTGCACTTTCTAATAACCTTTTGTTATTATTTTCAAACTGCCCTTAGGGGTTTTTTAATCTAATGAGTTGCTCACTTTTGCTTAGGTTACTGCAAGCATCAAATTCAAGACCTCTAGATGTAGATCCTAATGATGAGAATCATTAAATGCATTCCCATAATGCAAAAGGAATTACTAAAGAAATAGATAAAAGCCTTAGGAAACCTTGGAGAAGCTCAAAGTTAAGCCTAAACCTAGAAGCCTAAAGCCAACCCACTACCATAGCCTAAGTATATGGGTTATATAGCACATAAAGTAGGGTTGTATAACCCACAAACAAGGCTGTATAGCCCTCGGCTAAACCCTAGCCCTTAGAATCTTCTAGAACTAGTCCCCTAACAAATGGATGTACAACCTTTTCCTATCTATACAGCTCTTGTGCAAACCCTAATTCTAAGAGATTCATCTTCCTCTCTATGATTAGATACGTCCATGGTGTAACTATGACCATTTTAAGGTCTATGAACTATCCATCATCTATAAATACCCTATCATTTGAAGAGGAAAAAAGGCTTGAACAACCCTAACAAAACTCTGCTAAAATTCATTCTCAAAGGATACATAGCCTAAAAACCCTAAACCCTAACTGACCCCAACTCATTCCAAGGTAGAACAAGGCCTTAATCTTGCACCTCTTGTGTATTCTTTAGCATTTTGGAGGATATTAAATACATGGTATGCCTCTGAGGGCAAAAGAACATTAAAGAAAGTATTCAGGACCCTTACCCCTCTTCTTCTTTTCCTTTTTCTTTTTCTTTTCCTTTTTCTTTTTCTTTTTGATTTTAAAAACCCAGAATTTAGGGGTTGTATAGCCTTAATATAAGTTTTATAACCCACCATTTTGAGTTATACAACCCTAATAATGGGTTGTATAGCCTTGTTTCTTAGGAACAATGTGAGCGCTTCAATGATTTCACTCGAACTAGTGGAATCTTGTTTGCGACTACATCCTTTTATCGACCAATGGAGGATCGAGAGGATGAGGGGTTTTTGTATTGGTAATGATGCTAAGGTATTGCATATGATTAGACTAGTAGGGGGACCTTTTAGTCCTTGCATAATTTCAAAGCCTTTAGTTTAAGATAATGGTCATCAAAGGATCGAAAGTGGGATAATACATTGGTACCATCCCTAAAAATATGGAGTTGATACATGACTTTGGTCGAGACAGGAATCCAGGGAAGGCAAAATCTGAACCTAATCTAAGTCAATTAGAAGGCCCATTTCTTTTTCACCCCACCAGATATTAGGTTTTGAAATTGGGTACGGCTTGGAAAAGAGGTTAGGCACCGCTAAAATGCTTGGACATTGGGATCTGACTTTTTGACATCTTGGGTTCACTTTTATTATTTTAACTAAGTTATTTTAGTCTAATTAATGACCCTAAACATGTATCTAACCATAATTCACTTAGACAAATCAAGTCATCCACTTCAAAGAGGAGTCATGCACCATGGTAAAAAGGGGAATCATGCATTCTATTATCCATAAACAATATTCTAAACATTGGAGTGGAATCGTATGACATGGCATAGGGTTTTTGTATGCATTATCATCCATCTATTCAAGCATAATCATTCATAATCATATAGGATAGTAATCAAGACCAACTTCAAGGTCTAACTCAGGTAAGAACACCTATACCCAAATAAAGAGAACAAATTAGTGATTAACAAAAGGAAACTGAGTATCTTACCATATCTCCAAAGTCAAAGTACCTAAACATACATCTCAGTCCATAATATCACATCCCCACATCACATAGATAACATTAAACATTAAAATATGCATTATGAAATGCGAAAATTGTAAACATTCAATGCAAAACCTAATGGAGGATCTTCAATGGCCTAAGGCTAAGTCATAATAAAATGAGGTCAAGGGATTAATGAATCCTCCCTCTCATTGCTCACCAAAAGCTAGGCATCCATAAGCACTACCAACCATAAGAAGAGTTATAATGTAAATTAACAAATGAGAAGTTATAAAGCCAAAACATGTATTAATAATCCTTAGAAATGCAAAACTAAAAAAAAAAAAAAATGTAAACAAGCATAAAAAGACTTTCAAGGTCTTATAAGTGTCTAACTCTTCACTTGGTCAATGTCAAATAGGGATCACAATAGAACCTTAAACATCACACTAAATCACAAATAAAGGAACACGAAGCATTGTATGAAAAGAAGTTGTAAAATCACTCCTAAATTTTGTTTTTTATATGAATAGGGATCCTAGGATGTTTAGTCTCCCCCTATCCTACTGTTGGAACATTAAAACGTAAAAAAATGTTCTGAATAAGGTGAAGTCTGAAGGGGAAATAAAATCATTTTTGCAAGATTGTTTACAAGTCAAACTAGGTTGTACAGCCCAAGATACAGAGCTATACATGAGGGTTGTACAACATAGATACAAGGCTATACAACCTACAAATAAGGCTATACAACCCTTATTTCTTGGGTTTTAAAAATAAAAGAAGAAAATAAGGGGAAAAAGAAAAAGGAGAATTAGGGATACTTGGATGCCTTTGTGTGTTTTTGTGCCTTCAGAGGCTCATAAGTTTAATATTTTCCTCCAAAATACTAAGGGGATGCACAAAAATGAAGAGAAAAAGGCCTTGTTCTACCTTGGAATGAATTGGGATGTGTTAAGGTTTTCAATTTTTTGTGTTAAGGGATGTTTGAAAGTGAATTTTGGTAGAATAACTTTAGGGTTGTGAAAGTCTCCTCCACTCTTCAATTGGGTGGAGTATTTATAGGTGCATGATAAGTGTACCAAAGCCTAACATGTTTTAGTTGCACCATGGATGCATTCAATCATGGAGAGGGAGATGGATCTCCTGAAATTAGGGTTCGCATACAAGCTACACTACTAAGAATGGGTTATACAACCATCTTTCAAGGCTATACAACCCTAAGGTTTAAGGAAGGGTTGTACAACCTTATGCATAGGTTGTACAACCTTATGTGTAGGTTGTACAACCCTGATGGGCTAGGCTAGTAGCATGAGCTATTGGTCTTGGGTTTGGTGCTTGTCTTTTGGTCTTATGTTTAATTTTAATCTTCTCTAAGTTTTCTAAGGACTTTATTCTTTCTTTTAGCAATTCCCCTTTGCATGTTGGGGATGTGTTCGGTGATTTTCATCTTCGAGCTCTGCATTTAAAGGTCCAAAATCTTATGCTTACATATAGTCCTTTAAAACCCCTCTCTTCCCATTTGGGTTTCCTCTTATCAAAATGCTTATCTTCAAATCTTTCATGGTCTTTTATCACTCCAATGGTAGAATATAATAATGCTAGGTAGCCAAGGACCCTTTGTCACTTCAAAAATGGAGTTTTGATGGGTTTTGAAATGGTTTTTATGGTTCATTCAATCTTAGTGTTCATGTTCTTTCATGTTGGTTAATGATGATTTTAATTCTATTTTAATCATTTTAAGATAGTGACCATGTGAGGAATATATGGCTCTAAGGATCTTCAGAGCTTTTCTTATTTTCGTATATGTTAGTCCTTATGCACCAAGAAGGGGGTTGAATTGGTGACAAATTTGAACTTTTGGAGGAAGCACACACAAATAAAAGATTAGAGAAATAGTAGAAAAAGAATGAACACAAGAGATTTATAGTGGTTCGAGTATTAATCTACCCTACATCCACTCCCTAATTTACCAATTTGGTGTTTCACTAAATTACTAGTGTTTTACAAGCTCACATTAAACTTAGTGTTTAGGCTCACACCAAAACTTACAAGTATTTTCCCAAGGCTCACACTTAAACCTTACATAGTGTTTTACCAAGGCTAACGCTTAACCTATATAAGAGTTTTCTAAGGCTCACTCTAAAACCCAAATAAGAGTTTTCTAGGCAAAACGCTTACTCTTAAACCCAAACCTAAGGTGTTTAAAGGTCACAACAAACTATGTACAAAGAAATGAAGAGTTAAAGTTATGAGAATTAACTTTACAAGTGTTTGGGTACAATCAATAGTTATTATCTTTCATTCAAGCCCATTTCTGGTGTATTTATGGGCTCTAACCACCAAAGAGATGTTACAAACAAAACTATACCAAAATCTCCAAGGTATGATAGGCAAATCCTACATTTAATGCTCTATCATACTTAAATCATGATCACAACATCTAATTCTAGGTTAAGAAACGCATTTCACAGTCAAGATAAGAAATTCACAATCTTTATTTTATACTATGTCTAATGGCTAGTGTCGCGTGGCAGTTTAACATTGGTCCTTTTGAAAACTAGCCGTTGGATATTTCTAATGACTTAAAATTCGCGATCTCTATTAAAATTTTACTATCTTTACTAAAAGTTGTGGTCGTTTCGTAGCCGCAATATCAATAGAAAAATAAATTGAGTTTAGAGTTATTTTTTTTCTTTAGGTCACAGTCGTGACTTTTGAATCTCTAATAGTTTTTTTCAAAATTCATGGTCTCTACCAAAATTTGCGATCGAGACTTTAGGAGGTAGATTTTCATACTTTGAGTTTTTTGCTTTTAAACACATCTATTCAACTTTTAATGAGATTTTAACTCAATATTTGCAAGATCAACACTTAAGATTGATATTAAAACCTTTCAATTTATATTGTAAAGATTAAAAGAGAGTCTTGACTTAGGTTTGAACAACCTAGTCCAATAATTTCCCCTTTTTTGATTTTAACAATCTAGATTAAATATGGAAAGAATAAAAAGTCAATTATGCATACTCCAAAGTGAATGATTATGAAGTGATTCAAATCCTAAGTATAAAATTGCTCCCTTTCAATCTAAATTCCCTCTTAATTATTCCAATAAGATCATTGTATTAGCTTATTAGAAATTTTGTTCAATTTTCTCTCTCTTTTTTGTATATTTTCCCATTTGTGTATTTAGGTAATTATCTCTCCTCTTTGTCAAGATAAAAAAAAAAGGAAATATGAGGAAATAAGAGAGATAATTAGGAATATGAGAGGAAATGTCCACAAACATATCAATTGCACAAACTCAAATCATAATAGCAAACATAAGAAATTTGCATAATTGATCACAATTTGTCACATAAGAAGATAAAAATGGATGAAATGTAAGTTGCATGGAAATTTCATAAAAACATAAATATAAAAAAAATTTAATCATTTAAAGATCTTTGACCACACAAACTAAGGTAAGAAATTTAAGAATTTTCATATATGGTATTGAACCAAGTCTTGTTTTGATGATCACAAACACATCTAAGAGCTAACCTGTGTCCAAGTTATTTGTGTTAATTCTTGCAGGTACATAAATTCATTGAACCAGGATGATTTGAGAAAGAGTTATAATTGGAAACTCTAAGTATTAAGAGAGTAAAGATCAAGCACACTAAACTTGATAGTTTAACAGGTGTTGCCATAACTCAACAGGCATTGTGACTTTAGCAATGGGCATTGAAGAAACTCAACAGGTGTTAGAATATCACCCTAGCATGAGCAAAGTCTTCTGGATCTCAGAACAAGTGTTTTTCTCTACTAGAATAGGCATTGGATAACTCGAACACATGAGCTATGCATATTGAACTTTGCAACTTGCATTGCAATTTTACAATGGGCATGATTCTTGATCTCTCAATAGGTATTACATTTTTGTAATAGGCATTAGACCAAGTGACTTGAATTAAGCAAAACTCTCAAGATATCGAAACATGCATTTAATCCTACCAACGAGCATTAGAAATATTCCCTAGATTATGCTAAAGTTTTTAAACCCTATAATAAGGCACCTTCAACGATGCAATAAACATTGAGGTTATTCAACGGGCATTAGAAGTTCACCAACAGTCATTGATGTACTGTTGAAGATCTTAGAAAACAGAGCATCAAGTTCACACCTTCCTAGAAATCTATAATGAGCATTGTTCATATCTCAATAGGGGTTGATATTAAAGTCCAATAGGCATTGAGAATATTTAATAGCCATTGGAGTTAGTTGAATAAATATTTGAGAAAGTCAAAGGAGGAGTGTTGAGACAAACTTCTCTCTAACGGATAGTCTTAATGAGCATTTCATTAGTACTAATGACTGTTGAAGTTGCATTTTGCTTGACAACCACATGTTTTCATGAAATCAATGATAGTTGATGACTTAACAACAGGCGTGGAGAATTCCCAATAAGCATTGAGTGTCTATATTTATAATATGAAGTGAAAGCTTTCTAACTAATGGTTAGTTCTTTGTTTCAAACTATTAAAGGACCCACTCTCAATAGCAACAAATAGAGAAACCCATTCCATTAATCGAGTATTCTATTATGAAAGCTATTTTCAAATAAAAATAGTGAACCAAGAGTGATCTGCCTATCAAGAGAAGTTTATTATTTAAAGCTTGCAAGTGTTATCTTCAAAACAATTTTTGAAGAACAAACTTTCTAGATATTCTCTCAATACTCTCAACTAGATCAAACATACTTTGTGAGTGTAATTTAAAGTGTTTTAATGCTTGAGTGAGAGAGTTATCTTCATCTTTAAAGTTGTATTTTGTTTGATAAAATCCTTATTTAGGAGATCATAATAACCATACTTTGTGAAAGGTTTAAGGTAGTACCTAGAAACTACTTTGGGATAGGATTTTAGTAGCACTCATAAGTCTGCTTATAATGGCTTAGTAGTGCCTAAAAAATATTATTGTAAAAGTGGTTGATAGTACCTTAAGCTATCTTGATAGTGAAGGCTCTAGAGGGAATCCTATAGGAGAGGACATAGGCATGTTATGTCGAACCTTGATTCTTCATTCATTTTTGCACTCAATTTTTATTTTTGTTTACTTGTTATTACCCTATTCAACCCCTCTTCTATGGCATAAAGGGACAACAATTGGTATCATAAGTAGTCTCTTCATCAAAGCTTAAGTGCTCAGAGCAAAGATCATGGCAAGTCATGAGGAATCATAATCCATCGATAAGCCACCATTCATCAGGAGAGATGACTATGGGTATTGAAAGAATCGTATGTAGATCTTTCTTGATAGTGAAACCATTGATTTGTGGGACATTATTGAAGAAGGAAGAGAAGTTCCAACAAAACTAGTTAGAGAAGTTCTTGTACGAAAGCTTGAAAGTGAATGGACTACTAAAGAGAAAAAGGCAAACATAAAGAATAGACAAACAATGCATGTTCTTTTATGTGCAATTCATAATCTCAGTGTGCTAAGTTGCAAATGTGTACATCAGCTAAAGAAATATGGGACACATTGCAAACTCAACATGAAGGAACTAGTGAAGTTAAGAAGAAAAAGATACAAATGCACACATACATGTATAAAACATTTATATATTAACCTAGTGAAACTATTATTGGGATGTACAATATATTTATAAACATTATGGGCACTCTTAAAACTTTAGGGAAGTCCTATTCAAATGAGGACATGGGAGCAAAAATTATGAGAATACTTGCCAAAGATAAGTGGGAATCTAAGAAAAAAGCTATAGAGGAAGCCAATATGCTGGAAGCCCTATCGCTTGATGAGCTTATGGGATCGCTATTGGCTCATGAAATTACTCTTGAAAATCCAAAAGAAAACATAAGAATGAGAAAGAAAAACTTGGCATTGAAAGCTAAAGAGGTACATTCTGAATCTCCATCTACTTTTTATTTACTAACATCTTTTTCTTCTAGTGATGATGAAGATAGTAGTGAATATAAGCATCTCGCCTTCATCACCAATCAAGTAAAGAGATTCCTTTCAAACCAAAAGAGTAAAAGGGTAAGGAGATATAAGATGAGAGGTAGAAAGATTCAACTCACCTACTATGAATGCAATGAGAAAGGGCATATAAAATCAGATTGTCCTAAGAATAAGAAGAACAAGCTTCCTACTAGAAAACACACCTCCAAGAAAGGAAAGGAACTATACAAAGCTACTTAGGATGATACTAGTAACTTTAAACTTGATGAGGAGGAAACAAGAAAGGAGTTAGCTAACCTTTATCTTATGGCAACTGAGGAGTAATAACATGTATCCTCGAGTGAACACTGATCTAATAGTGTAAGTGATAGTAATGGTGACAAAGAAGTAAATCATTTTGTTTCCTACTATAAAGATGAATTGTATTATATAATCTCCAAGCTCACTATGAAAGTGAAAACTCTCAAGTCCAACACCTCCTCTCTTAGAAAAGATAACAAATCTTTAAAAAATTATGCTAAGGGTCAAGAAACTCTATCTAAGGAGGTTAAGTCCCTCATAGCTGAGAACTTTAACCTTAAGGAAAGCCTCAAAAAGTTCACCAAAGGAAAAGAGAAGTTAGAGTCCATCCTTGAGGTTCAAGAAAGCCCATCCATCAAGCATGTATTAGGCTATAATTCTCTACTTCAACTGCTCCTACTACCTTCAAAACAGTCTTTATTAAGGCAAAGGAAAATAGTGCTCCTAACATCATCAAAATACCAAAAGATTTCAATAAGGGAAATGCCAAGATAAATGGCACAAAGGGTAAGTCTCAACACATTCACACATAGTTGATACATGTTCCTCCTAGAGCAAATTATGTTTTTATGTACCATTCATACAAGCCTAAGAGGCAAGATGTGCAAAGACACAAAAATTAGCATAATCATGGATATAGACACACACAACATAAGATAATTCCTTACATGAGAAACACTCCTAGACATATTGCTTAAAGGAGTTAGAAGTCTCATAGACACTATGTACATGTTCCACCTAGAAGTAAGACACTAGCTTACTTTTATGGTGATCATTTTACTGTGGCCTATATGGCCACATTGCCTATCATTGCCATTCTAGAAGGCATGATTAGCAGTTGGCAAAAGCTAACCCCCTAGGACCTAAGAAGGTTTGGTTACCTAAGACATAACTCTTCTTGTTTTGTAAATGTGCTTAAAATCTCAAGTTGGAGAGCAAGAGTGGTATCTTGATAGTGAATGTTCAAAGCACATCGCAAGAAAAAGGAAGTTCTTCACACAATTGGAGAAGATTAAAGGATGTCTCTTTTGGAGACAATGACAAAGCCAAAATTATTAACATAGGTAAAGTTGGTAAGGATGATGACTCATGTATCCTTTATCAAGTACTACTTATTGATGTACTCAAACATAATTTGTTAAGGGTAAGTCAGTTGTGTGACAAAGGCCTTAGAGTTATATTTGAGCCATAAGCATGTATGTGTCAATGATGAGTGATAACAAAATCATGTTTATTGGTAGAAGAGTTCATAATATTTATGTGATTGATTTAAATTCTCTTGTTGACCATAATGCAAAGTTTTTAGTCTCTATAATGGATGAAGGTAAAACTTGGCATAGAAGGCTAGGACATGCTAGTATGGAACTCCTTAATAAGCTGAAGAGAATAAGCTTAGTTGAAGGTCAACCTAAAATAAAGTTTGCAAAAGGAGGTTGCGAAGCATGTCAAAGAGTTAAACAAATCAAATCTTCATTCCAAGCCAATAACAAGGTAAGTTATTCTAAACCATTGCAATTACTTCACATGGATCTATTTGGATCCATTAGAGTATCTAACTTAGGAGGCATGTATTATGCATTTGTAATAGTAGATGATTACTTTAAATATACTTGGGTATTATTCCTCCCTTACTAGGATTCTTGTTTTGATGCTTTTAAAATCTTTGCCAAGAAAATTCAAAACCAAAAGGATTTAAAAATCTCTTATATTGGAAGTGACCATGAATGAGAGTTTGAAAATGCTAAGTTTCATAGCTTTTATGATAAGTATGGTGTCACACACAACTTTTTAACTCCTAGAACACTGTAATAGAATGGTGTGGTAGAAAGGAAGAATAGAACTCTTCAAGAATGAGTAAAACCATTTTGAATGAGTAAAATCTTCCTAAGTACTTTTTGTCTAAAGCTGTAAACGCTTCATGTTTTGTCTTAAATAAAGTCTCGGTGAGACTCTTGTAAAAGAAAACTCCCTATGAGTTGTGGAATAATAAGACGCCTAATATTGCATACTTTAGAGCTTTTTATTGCAAGTGTTTTATTTTATACTAAAGACAACCTTAACAAATTTGACTTTAAGTTCGATGAAGTAATTTCCCTTTGATACTCTAATACTAGTAAAGGTTATAAAGTCTTCAACAAGAGAACACTTGTTGTAGAATAGTCTATACATGTTGTATTTGATGAATCTGACCCCACTTATTTAAGAAAAGAAGAAGATATTGATAATCATACAGGTCATATGAGTAAGCTAAACATTGGAGAAGAAGAAAAGAATGTGGATAACTCATAAGACATGAGGAATGAAGGAAATGAAGATCCACTTCTTCCTACTCATAGTGAAGAGCAAACTCAACAAGAAAGGGACTGGATTTTCAAGAAAGATTATCCAAAATATCTTATCATTCATGTTCCATCAAGTCGGATAACAACTAGATCATCTTTTAGAAATGCATGTACTAATCTTGCTTTTATATTTCTTATAGAGCCTGCAACCATAAATGAGGCCATTAAAGATGAACATCGGGTTATTGCTATGGAAGAAGAACTCAATCAATTTGAGAGGAATAAAGTGTGGACTTTAGTTCCTAAACCTTATAATCATTCCATTATTAGAAGTAAATGGGGTCTTTAGAAATAAACTTGATGAATATGGAATTATTGTTAAAAACATGGCTCAGTTAGTAGCCAAAGCCTATAACCAATAAGAAGGGATTGAATTTGATGAGACCTTTGCACCTGTAGTGTAACATCTCTATCCTTATTCATTGGCATTATCACATGAATATATTCATTGTACAAATGATATGAAATCACATATGAGCATATGCACTATATCAAATGATATGAAATCTCACATGAACATATGCACATGGTAAATAATCATTTAGACATGTGAATTGTAAAAACACGACAATGACAATTGCACCATTGCATTTAGGATACTTGAACATATATGTAGTGTTTACATAGTTATATGACAAATTATTTCATGTTGTGTGCTTCTTATAGCATCATAAATAATGGTGTTTGAGAGCTCATCTAAAAGTATAAAGAGCATCTAGAAATTAGAGAATGGACGAAGGTGACGAAGGAATAAAGAAAAGGGACTAAAAACAAAATTGTTTAACTTTCAACCAATAGGAACAAGCCACCAATCTTTTGTCCTATTAGAGTAAGAATACAAATTATCATTATCTACCATTATGGGCTGGTAAAAGAGGAGATAAGGTCGAAATACACCAGATGAAGAGAGAGAGAGCTAAGGAAGAAAGAAAGAAAGGAAGAAATGAAGAAGAAGGAGAGGAATAAGTGTGGGCTGCTTAAGGTTTTCCAATTCTGGGATAATAGGTAAGTAATTTATCCTCTTCTCAACTAAAATTAACCTCTCATGACATGTTAATCATGCATGGTTAGTGAGAATTATGGAGTAATTGTGGTAGAGCTCTTGGATGGAAGTTGTAATCCAAGAGAACAAGAGTTGATTTTGTTGATTTTGCTATTAGAGCATAATTTTTCACCCACGATTTCATAACCCTAGAAGAGGAATTAAGGAAAGCGAAAAACATGAAAGTTATACCCTTATGTCTCATATAAATGCATATGAAACAATTTTACTTGATTCTGTGTGTGTGAAGAGATATGATCTTTTCATCAGGACTGGTTCAAAAATGAACAAAGATGATCTCAGTCTTCTATTTTGTTATATTTTTATGACTTTATATTCTAATTTTGATAGAGTTAAAAACATGAAACTTATAGGTTTATATTCCCTCTAAATACCTGTTAAGCACTTTTGATTAATTTGCTGTGTGGAAAGAGATATGGCTCATTGATTGGGATTGACTCTATACCCATATGACACACCACCTTTCTTTTAATTCAGTTTTCCAAGAATTTGATGACCATAGACTCAGAATTTGATGATGGTCTAAACTTGAAAGTTGTATATTTATGTCAGATCTATATAACTATGAAATATTGTTGCCAAATCTAGCATGGTTGCTGAGATATTGTCTCTTTATCATGACTGGTTGTCAACATGTTATGAACCTACTTGCCCTAAGATTTGTCCTTTGTTTTTGTGACCTTATAGACTAAACTGGATAATGAGTAAAACATGAAAAATGTTCATTTATATGTTTTGTAATTGATGGTAGAATATTATTGCAATTGGACTAGTACAATTTGAGATATGCCTAAGAATGTAAGATCTACTCGAACTGAGATGACATTGCAACAGGGCAGAACTTAAAAATTCACCACATTTTATGTGTATTTGATATTAGCCTAAATTTTGAATATGTTGTCCCCTTTATATGTCTAGTTTGTTTGAAAAAAAGAATCAAGCCATTTGGATAAGTATATCGAGAGTTATTACTGTGATCGTGTAGCCAGCTCAGGCTGCCATATAAGGAAAATATGTATAAACACTAGGTACACTTGCATGAATCATGCCATAACTGCATACCAAGTATTCATAATCATTTTGATATACTTATACCCATGTATGTATCAAATGTTAGGATCTCAATACTTTAAAGAAGCCCTGCCATAAAGGTTGGCCACATCAAA
>CATIWR010022543.1:0-22535 GCA_949677035.1 Omphalea diandra | reverse complement strand
TAAATAAGCTCTATAACACCATTATTTATGATGTTATAACATGCACATAACATAAGACAATTTTCCATGCAGCTATACAAACACTACATATATGTTCAAGTGTCCCAAATATAACGGTGCAAGTGTCATTGTCATGCTTCTACAAATCGTATGACAAAATGATCATTTATCCAATACATATGTTCATGTGGGATTTCATATCATTTATGCAATGAATATGTTCATGTGATAATGCCAATGAATGTGGATAGGGATGTTACAATTTATGACTTTATTTGTCTTAGCCATGTATTTCCCACAAAGCATACTTTAGGTATAACAATAACTTGATGGACATAATGAGTGTTTAAGAAATGATTCATTAAGCTAAGCATTTATGGAATATCTTATTAGTTATCTTCTAGTATTAACTATAAAATCCTTCGTAGAACAATAAGATCATTGCAAAGTCAAAAGCTAAGAAGGAACTTAACAAAATCAAACCACTATATAGTAAACACTATTCCATATTTTATGGTTTGATTAGGACATCTTCAATGAAGGAACATATTATACTAATAGCCATCTTGCCAAGTGTTTATGATGAAACCACCTATATTGATTTATCACTTAGTATTTGGTAAGCACTAATCATGATCTTTTAATATAAGGTCAATCAATTAGGGAATTGATGATAAATTAATTTTTTAATTTATTTAATTTTAAATCAATAATTGTCTTATATTTATTGTCAAACAAGTTAGAAAGCATATAAGGCCACACACATAAGAACTAGTAAAATGAAATTAAAATGGAATGAGTATGACTCAATTGGAGAGAGTTTATTATAATTAAGCAGTTTATTATAACTATTTAATAAGTATAAGGATCAAAGTATAATTTGAACTTATGGGCCAAATTTTCCTAATAGGTTAGGGCTTTGGGACACTTATATATATATGTAATAAAGCTCATAGGGTCAGCTACACAATTAATTAGGAAACACTTATTTGAAAAGAACAAGGACATCTAGCTAGCCTAGTTGATTACTCCTTTTCCTAAAGCTAGTTTGGGATTTTCATCTTCTTGTTCATGTGGATACTCGTAGAGGTCATGTGTATAAAGGTGTAGATGATTGTGGTTTGCTACAATCCTTTCATATAGATTCAAGATGTCAAAGCAAGGATGAGTTGACTGCCAAGATGATTTCTCTATGTTTTTGTTATTTAATTATAAAATAGAATTCATGTCTTTCATGGAATTAATCATTAAATTTTAAATTTTACTGCATATGTTATGCATGCAATTTAGCAATAATTAGGATTTTCAACAATGTTATTAGAGCCTTCATTGAATCAATTTTGTAATCTATGTTATGAATAAATTACTATTGCAAGTTTATAAGCATGAATTCGAAGTTTGTAAGCTCTAATATGATTTTATTAAAATTGATTTAATGTATTCTACAATGAATAATTAACTTTAAGATTTTAGAAACCGTGGAATTATTCTATGAAAGAAGAAGACAAATAGGGCTTCATGATAGCCTAGTAGAATTTGGCCTAACATCAATAGTTTATGCAATTTGTGACGTTGTCCTAAATTTAGAATTTTTTTTTTACTTTCTAGTTCTTTTCAATTACTTTTTTTTTTAATGATTTCATGATGTTATAGCAAGTTTTTAGAGCTTAATTTAATATTTTAAAATAGAAAATAATTGAAATTTTGACTTTGATAGTTTGGAGTTTTTGAGCTTAAACATTATTCTTATTCTTGAATTATTTCTTTTTAAATCTATTTCAAAATTTGAAATGGATCTATGACATTAGTTAAGATAGAGAAAATTTTATTTTTATTGTTCACAATTGATTAGCTGTGCAAAGCAAAGAATATAGCTTTGGAACTAGGAGCCCTATCCTCATTTGACTTAGTATATATTGACCAGTTATGGGGCTACCATCACGATTTTGGGTTATTTAAAACTATTCTAAGGAGTCTTTAAGATTAGTGAGAGGGCATCATAGGCTTTCTAAGTCATAATTAGGACTTAAGCATATATAAACATGCAAATTATCATTAAGGATATGCAAATTAGGGTAAGGGTTTAACAAAGTTCGCTATAAGTTCAATTACTTGAATTTTACTTATTCAATTCTAAAATTTCTTGATTGTAGCATCTTTATATGATATGATTGAGTGAATTATGATGATGAATTGAATTATGGTACTATAGACTAAAAATTTTTTTTGGATCGAAATTACTTTGTCTCTACCTAGTTAATTTTATATTTTTGGGTTCTTAAGGAGATATATATATATATATATATATATATATATATATATATATATATATACACACACACACATACAATGAGAGAGAGAGAGAGAGATAAAGAGAGAGAGAGAGATGATATGCATGACTTATGAAACAAGTGTGAGCAAGTGTGACTATCTAAATACTAACTAACCTATCCACCCCCTTTCCTATTTGGCATTGAGTGAGCATTAGGGTTTCCATCATATTGATATGTGTGGATATATTATAGAGGTCATTCATCTTTAAGATTGAGTGTGGTTTGCTATGACCTAGTTAGGAGGTTTAAAAATCAAAAGAATCATCACCCAAGGTTTTATGGTCTTAACTTCTTATTTATGTTTAATTATTTAATTGTGTTTCAATGTAATACTTGGAAAGAGAATTCTAAAATTCTTCCATGGTCATACTTTGCATGAAACTTAGCTTAACTAGAAATTTCTTGTAAGATGTACAGCCAAAGGCATGATGAACATAAATCCTTAAGCAAAGGTAATTTACACCATGAACTTGAATGAACTAGAAAATTGATATGGAATAATTTAAAGTTGGAATGACATAGTACTCTTTGATGGGGCTACTTGTTATAAGCAATCAATATGTGATATTGATTCTTAGCTAGGTATGAGGATACCAAACCATTATGAAACAAAGTATTATTTAAGAACCTTATAGCCATGCTTAAATCATAAAAGTGTTTATGAATTTATGCAAATCTTAAAGAATTTATACATGCATATTAATGTTATATTCAAAACAATTTGATTTCATAAATGATGAATCTTGTACTTATTAGAGTGATAACATAAATAGTTTATTTTTTTAGGAGTTTTATGTTATGAACATTTTACTTATGGAAAATAAAGTTCTATATAATCTTATAGAAATTTGTAAGTTGAAGAAATTTATCAACTAAAATATGAAAGAAATAACCTATAAAATGGGAGCTTTGTATTTATAGACATAGATCCTTATTATTGTACTTTTTTTAACCCTTTTACATAAAATATATGCTTAAATAGTTTAACAAACAAAATACAAAGAAAAGTTCTTTTCGTAAGAGTACAGAGTCATTCTCAAGAGAATAAAATTGATAGAGATTGAGTGGATAATGATCATTTGGGATATGAGTTAATTTTTTATTATGATAATGAAATCTTGTGCCTTAATCTTATGAAGATTATAGTAGTTAGGAAATATAAATAATTATAAGTATTCTTATTAGAATGGTTCCAAGTTAGGAATGATTATAGTTTTACAATTAAGCTTTAAGTACAACTCTTTTATTTGAAGCAACAAAAGAAGAAGATTTAAATCAAGTAATCATTAAAAAATGAATAAAAGTTTGGTTCTAGGAATTATTGAATATTAATATACTATTGGAATAATAAAGCCATTTTGAAACTACAAGGTCTCATGCTTGATCTAGACATATACTCAAAATAATTTTATTTTATGATATAGATATACATAGATGAGATGAATAATGAGTAATCCATGATAGAGGATCTTATAAAATCACTAATACTAGAGCCTTACCCTGGTAGGATCACCATTTGGTGGATGATATATTCAATACATAATTGATTAGCTCTAGTGCAAGTGCGAGATTATTAGTATATGCCCTTAAGCCAATATTTTGGTAGTTTATATACTAGAAAATATTCATGTATTTTGTGTTAATTATCATAAAGTACTCTTCATCTTTCGTATGTTACTAATAGTGTAATGATAGTTTTCTAATTTATTTAGGTGGCACTTAAGATGAAGTCTATAGAATGCACATGTTTTGCAAAGGTAGCTTGACATATCGATTACATCAAAGTACATTCCTAAAAGTTCCTAATCTATGTACTATGAAAACTAGACATTTATAGTATAGTTAAGGCTAGTACAAGCATGTTAGTTCTTGAGAGCTAATGAAGCTACTAATTGTATGAGCAGAATTATACGAGAGACTTGGGGTATGTATGTAAGTGCTTGTTATAAAACGTGTTCACTAAATGACCCATAAAAAATAGCTATATGAAATAATGCATATATGTTTATGGTCTATTCTTATGAGTGGTGTGTCACTAGTCCTTTAACTCGAAAGCATCATAATATCTTGTCAAATGAGTCATATACTTTGATTATAACTTCAATTGTCCTAGCCACTAATTCCACTTAAGAAATGTTTTAGGCATGCCAATAACTTATGGAGATAATAAGTATTCAAGAGAGGATTTGTTAACCTTAGCATTTAGGGCATGCCCTATTAGTTGGCTTCTAGTATTGACTATGAAATACTTAACCAAGATAGAATGGAATGATCATTACTAAGTCAATATCTAAGAAGAAATTTAATATAATCAAACCACCATATAAAATAGACACACTATTCCATTTTTTATAATTTGATCGGGACATCTTCAATGAAAGTATCATATTACACTGATATCCATCTTGCCAAGAGCTATGATCAAACCACTTTGATCATTCCTATTTATATTAATTTATCATAGAGTGTTTGCTAGACAATAATCCTGATCTTTAAATTGAAGGTCAATCAATTAGGGAATTGGTAAATTAAATTATTTAGTTTATCTACTTCTAAATTAATTGAGAAATTAATTAAGAACTATGAATTATATTTATTATCAAATAATTTAGGAAGCCTACAAAGTCATATACATAAGAACTAGTTAGATGAAATTAAAATAGATTGAGTGTGACTCAATTAGAGAGAGTTTATTAAAGTTAAGTAATTAATTATAACAATTTAATAAATATAGGAATAAAAAGTATAATTTAGCCTAATGGGCCAATTTCTCCTAATATGTTAGAGCTTTAAAACACTCCTATATATAGGTAATAAAGCTCATAGGGTCAGTTATACAATTAATTGAAAAACACTCATTATAAATGTTGGAATAGAACAAGGGGATCTAGCTATTACTAGTCAAAAAAGCTAGTTTAGGATTTTCATTTTTTTATTCATGCACATACTTACAGCAATCATACATATAGAGGTTTGATTTACTACAACTCCTTTCAAGTAGATTCAAGATTATTAAGAAACAAAAAAAGGAGTTAGTTATCAAGGTAAATTCTTTATGCTTTTGTTAGTTGATTACAAAATATATTCAATATCTTCCATAAGATTGAGATTGAAATTTTAAATTTTCACTATATATTTTGTGCATTTAACTTAGCAATAATTATAATTTTTAATAAAGAATCTAAGTATTTAAAAGGCCAAAAAAAGATGTAAGGCTAAAAATAAAGAAAAAGTGAAAAGAAACTAGAATAGACAATTCAACCACTGTGTGAGGCATTCTAATGATCATAGAGCATGAATAATAATACACTAAAAAGTTTTTAAGAAGTACCCTTACTACTCTATCTAGATGGAAAACTACTTCAATACTCGTGAAAAAGGTTGATAGTGATTCAAAAATTATGACAACATTTTAACAACTATTGAGAGGAAAACGAAAATGCATATTAATGAAGCTGAGAAGGCATATTGAGACCTTTGAACATTTAATGATAGTGAATTTCCAAAGACCATTGATTGGAAGACTATAAAAGGATCCAACATTCAAAAGAAGGTCGTTAACTGCCATTGGATATTCAACGGCCATTGAGGAAATTCAAAAATTATTGAAGAGGTGTAACAACTAAATTTAAAAAGTATTTAGAAAACTTTTCTTATGTCTATCGACTAGTTTTGGGGATTTGGCTATATAAAGACGCTCACATGGACTTTTAAAAAAAAAATAAATCTAGAATAGTCTAAGATTTTATGGGAAACCTTAAAAGTCTTTGTAAGAGAATATTTGTATTTTAGATAGTGTGAAATTTATGTATTTTATAAAACTTTTAGTTTATATGAGTAGGCTTTACTTAAGCACTAATTATATATTACAACCTATTTTAAAGACTTAGACACTTATTAAGGTAATTTCTTATAAGGTATATAGACTGGCATTAAACCTATAAAAACACTAAGGCAGGTATTGCTCTCTTAAGCCTTTGTAAAAAGAGAGCGGTAGATTTTTGTACACGTGCAAAAAGAGAGATTGTATTTAATATAAAAAAGGATAGTAATATGAAAATTTTCTTCTTTTAATGTTCCTTCTCTCAAGGGTTTTACTCTCTCTCAGTTGGAGGTTTTCAATTTTTAAGAGTAGTCCCCCCAGAGGCTTGTGTTCTTTTATTTCTTTTTTGCATCCAATTTCTTTGTTTTTCTCACTTTCTCTTTCTGTCGCTATTGTTTTGCTTCCTTTTGTCCATTTTCTTATTGTGTTTCCATATAGGGTTTTGAGTTTTTTTTTTTTTGTGCTTTTGGTGTATTTCCTTAAATTTTACTAACTTGTTCATTTGGTTTCCTTCTCAAGAGGTGTCTCTCTTTTCCCTGTACTTAATGTTTTAAGGTTGATTTAATTATGATATCTTTTTTTTGTATTACTGAGGTGAGCTTCAGTATTGTTAAAGTGGTTTGTATTAAGAGATAGAAACAATGAAGTTAATAAATAAGGAAAGTGTAGAGATCAACATTACAGATAAATTGGTGAGAAACATAGAGAATAGAACTCACTTGTGTTTAGTAGGTTCCTTGTAGACTTTTTGTCCTTTCAATACAAATGCCCTCATGAACACCATATAAAAGAGACACAACATTGAGGTTGAGAATGGAGAAAAAACCTTTTTGTGTTCAAATTTTTTTCACTAGAAGGATAAGCAACGAGTCATTGAATGAGAACTTTGGCATTTTGATAAGCATCTTTTTATTATTAAATAAGTGATGAGATTAGAACAAGCCTTTCCATTTGAGTTAACTCATACTAAGTTATAGGTATGAGCCTATGATCTACCTCTTCGTAGCATGACAACGCATATTGCCAAACTCTTAGGAAATAAAATAGGTGAATTCATAGGATTGGATGAGGAAGAATGTCCAGCTAGGGCAAAATTCTTGAGCTTTCAGGTTTTGATGGATCTTCGTAAACTTGAATGAATTTGAGAATTAGTAATGAGCATGTATTGTAGATTCCTTTTAAGTTTGAGGGACTACCAACTTTATTTCTCTTGTGGATAGTATAGGCATGGATTTAAACATTATAATGTGGGCTCTAATTCAAATGACGATACAATTCACCAGCTCAATTATGGAGATAGGTAGTTAACCTCCCCTTGAAAAGTATGAAAGGCATTAATTCAAAAGGATCAAAGTATACACTAGTTAAGAGAGGCTTAGTTTCCTAATAAAGTTAGAGGTAGTATATAGATGTATTGAAAATGGATACTCCTACTGACCCATTAGTTCATGATAATCCTCCTGTGGTGGTAAGGTTTAATGATAGTGTAGAAACTATAGTAAGCACCGATTTGTTAGTGTCCAGGATGGTGAGTTCAGAGCTTGAAGATTTAATTCACTTTAAAGTTAATAACATTACACTCTTTTTACCTAACACATAAGCATCCTTATCCCAAACTATTCATGTTTCCCACCCTATTCCTAATATAAATAACCAGCTCCTCCCACCAACATCACCTTTTCTCATACCAATTATAACCACACCTTACCCCTTCAAATATCCTCACCCATTAGACTTAATGCACCTAACATCACACTCCCTCCAGTCCCTCTCTTACAAACCTAGATTTGGTCATCACCTCAATACTCATTAACTCAGAAGCTATATCTAAGTGTCTTTTAAACCCTGTTGTGGGCCCATAAATTATAGTTAATAATTATGATATCGCCATTCCCATTTTCATGACTACCACTTTTAATGGTTTTGACTTTATTATCCATAGCCAAGCCCAAGTCTCTAGCCTTTAATTTTCTTTTCAATGACTTTTTTCCCTTACTGGCACCAAACCAAAGAAACATAAGAAAACCACCCTTCAAAAACATAAGTTGACATGATTAGTTGTCATTAAACTCGATCAGTTATTTCATAGATCCTAATGATGACAAACCCAAAACCAAACCAACAAATAAATTAGTTTAATTAAGGTTGCACGTGTTTATGATGATATGGCGGAGGTTGTTATGCAACCCTATCGAGACTAATAAGTTACATACTGTGGAACTACTGTAGGCTTGGGAAACCACATGCATTGTTAGTCTTGAAGGAGTTTTTAAAGCTCGAATAGCCATGATAGTTTTTTTAATAGAAACCTTATTAAAGAAACTAGAAATGGAAAAGGTTGAAAGGAAGCTAAGATATATGCATTGCTTGGTTTTTTAGTGTGAATGAGATAATAGGTAGAAGAGGGATGAGTTTTATTTATTCTGGAAGGAAACTACAACTTGCTCACTTTTATCATACTTTCCCAAATATATCGATGTGGTAGTAGAATGCTCAAGCTCATCTCCTCGTTAGAGATTCGCTAGGGTCTATGGTTGGCTAGGGTAGCAAGATAAACACTTATCATGGCAACTATTATGTGAACTTACAGATAAATCTAATATGCCATGGTTATGTGGTGGACTTCAATGAGATTTTGTTCAATTGTGAAAAGATTGATGGTAATCCCAGGGAATTCTTATCCATGTATGTTTTCCACAATGTTATTCAAAATTGTGGCCTTGATGATTTGGGTTTTTTGGGTTTTAAATTTATATGGAGTAATAAACAAGGAGATGCATCTAATATACAAGAAAGACTAGATATGTTTGGGCAATAATGATTAGAATGACATTTTCCTAATTATAGAGTGGAACATTTGCTTCAATAAGGGTTAAATCATTGTCCTCTATTAGTCCATTGACAAGTATCATATACCTTCTTTTATAAACATATACGCCCTTTCCACTTTGAATCAATGTGGCTGCAAAATTTATCATGCAAGCAGATGATCCAAGATGTATGGTAGCACTCTACAAGTTCTTTCTTGATAAGATTAACAATTTTTCCAATGCATTTAAGAATTGGGAGAGGACCTATTTTGGTTTGGTTACCCGTAAGCTCTAAAGGAAAAGATCCCAACTATCTGCTTTATAAGGACTAAACCAAAGTGAAGATGTTGTGCAACAATCTCATTTATTGGATAATGAGATTTTAAAACTACTCTCTAAGGAGGAGACAATATGGGCTTAGAGATCGATCATGAGTGGATTAGTTAAAAGAAGTTGATAAAAACTTAGGGTTTTTTTTTTTCGTTCCAAAGCTTCCCATATGAGGAAACAAAATCATATTTTGAGAATTTTGGATGAGGGAGGTGCATGGGTGGAGGATGAAGAGGGTATAAGGCAAGTTTTCTTTAATTATTTTTGAAAATTGTTTACCGCTTCAAAAAAAATAGACATAGATATTGTGAGGGTTGGCAATATTTGACATGACCTAATTGAATGACACGACACAGCAAGTAGTTAAATGGGTTTGAGTTTGGCATAAACAAGTTCAAGTCATAAATGGATCAACCCATTTATGACATGGTAAAAAAGTAGGTTTAAATTGGTTGACTTGCCTAACCCATAATAGACATAATTAAACACGATTATATAATCGGGTTAATGGGTTAACATATAATATATGACACAAATATATACTTTTAAACACGAATTAAATAAATATCTCTATATATATAAAAATATCTTTGAATTCAACCTTATATTTGTTTAGATTTTTAATATTTAGTCTCTATTTTCTCAATATATAAATTTTTTTGTTAAAAATTAAATATTTTTTAATTTTTTATATGTTTTTATGTTAAACTTATATTTTCAATGTCATAACACATTAATGACATGATTAATTAAATAGGTTATATAGGTTGTGTCGTGTAACCTGCTTCATAAATATGTCTATGTTAAGGTTGAGGATTTTGACACAATTAATTAAATGGGTCATGTTCAACTTGAGCATTTTTATGTTATACATGTATTTTGACACAAGAAGATTAGACACGACACGACACAAATTGTCATCCCTAGATGTCGTGTTGGACTCAATCTTAGATAGAATTCCAGGTGAAATTAAAGATACTCTCCTAGAGGAATATTCAAAGGAGGAAGTTTTAGTAGTTTTGAAGCAAATGTACTACATAAAGCTTTGAGCCCTGATGGTATGCCAATATTTTCTTCCTTAAATTCTAGGATATTATTAGTAATGATGGTCTTAAGCTTGTTCTAGATATTCTTAATAATGGGTGCAATGCTACTCCTTTAAGTTAAACTTCCATTACCCTAATTCCTAAAGTTAGCAGTCCCAAGTCTCGTAAGGAATTTAGACCTATTAGCCTTTCTAATGCCACTTTAAAAATTATGATGAAGATCATTGCTAATAGGAGTAGACATGTTCTCCTTGTCATTATCGATCCTTTTCAATCTACTTTTATCCCTAATTGATTGATAACTAATAATGCTCTTACTACTTTTAAATTTCTCCTTGCATGAAGAAAAAGATTTTGAGAACAAAAGGTTACTTTACTTTAAAACTTAACATGAGTAAAGCCTATGATCATATAAAGTGGTGTTTCCTTGAGGCAATGCTAAGCAAAATTGTTTCCCAACCCCTTTGGTCAATTTAATAATCTAATGTGTCTCTATAGTATCTTTCTCTGTTTTGTTGAATGGTGTCACTAATAGACCTTTTGTTCCTTATCGAGGTCTTTATTAGGGAGATCCATTATCCTTTTATCTTTTTATCATTTATGTTAATGGTTTCTCTTTTATTACTAGAAAAATGAATTAAGCGGTCTAATTCATGGTTTGAAGATTTACAGGAATGCACCTATTGTTTCTCACCTTTTCTTTACAAATGATAGCCTTCTTTTTAGGAATGCCACTATTTAATAAGCGAACCAATTTTTATGCATTCTTTGATTCTATTTTAAAACCTCAAGATAATAAATCAATTTAGATAAGTCAAAGATCTCATTCAACAAGAATGAGCTCCCCAAATGAGAGAAGCAATTCAGAATGTTTTGCAAGTAAGGCATGTTCAATTCTGTGGCAAGTACCTCAGCCTCTCCTCAATTATTGGTTGATCCAAAAAGTAGATCTTCCCTACTATCCAAGATAGAGTTCTTAGCAAGTTGAATGGATTGAAGGAAAGGTTTCTTTCAAAAGTTGGCAAAGAAATTCTCATAAAGGCAATGGCCTAATTTATTCCAACCTATCTCATAAGTTATTTTCTAGTCTCGAAATACATATGTGACAAGATGGATTCCATGATTGCTAACTTCTTGTAGGGACAACAAAGTGAGGAGAGGAAGATACATTAGTGTAATAGGGATTCACTATGTAAAAGCAAGAAAAATGGGGGTTTAGTCTTTTGAGATTTCAATGCTTTTAATTTGGCTAGGCTTGCTAAGCAAGTATAAAGATTATCTATTTATTCTTTTTCTTTTATTAGCCAACTCTTGAAAGCTAGATATTACCCTCTCTCCCCTCCCCTCCTCCCATTTGGACCTCTTGCATGCTTTTTTAGGTTATCAATCGAGTTACATATGGTGTAGTATAATAGACGTGAGATGGGTTATTAAGTACCTTTTGGATTATTGGTAATGGTCGAACAATGAGAATCTAAAAGGATATATGGTCTCGCTCCCAATCTAGTTGCAAGGTGTTAATGCTAATAGGTGATAACGATGTTGATATAATGGTAAATAAGCTTATTTTTGATTCAGTTGTTGGAAAAATGACCTAATATCATCAATGTTTCCATCAGATGAAGCAAAGATGATACTCAGCATTCCTTTAAGTTCAAGATACCCTGAAGATATGCTTTATTGGGCTTTTAATCGCAACGACATACATAGTGTGAAAAGTGGGTATCATCTCGCTCATTGATTCCTTTGTGCAAGAGAAGCTTCTAGTTTAGGTACAGGTGGTGTTGACCTTTATAAACTCTGGACAACCCTATGGGACCAAGTATTCCTCTCAAGGTGCGACACTTTCTATGTCATGCTTGCCAAAACTCCCTTATAGTTAGACGACATCTCCACATCCTATTGAACTATTCTTTCTGCCCTTGGTGCACATTTTATGGTCCTATCTCTCAATGATACCATTATGGCAAGCCAATAACTTCTTCATTGAGTCTATAAATGAGTTATGCCTTCCTTTTGCTAATATCTTTTTTAAGCTATTAACTGAGAGGCTAAAGGATCAACTTCAGTTGTTTAGTATGTTGGCATAGTCAGTCTGGCATAACGAGAACAAAGGGTGCTTTGAGCATAATAAAGACTCATATGAGAAAGTCATCTAAATCATTGTCTTTTTTATAAACAGACTGCTAGAATGCAAACATCTTCTCGGTGGTACAAAGGGAGCTCCTTTCCTCATCCCATATACATTGGCAACCTCTTTTGGGCAACAGAGCAAAATTAAATGTGGATGCCTCTTTCTTTGGTGCTGTTGGAGTTTGCTTCGATGTAGTTCTTAGAAATGCCAAAGGAGAAGTTCTTTCATCAACTTCGTTTTAGAGAAAGGAGAAGTGTTCAATTGAAATAGCAGAAGCTTTGGCCCTCCATTATGGTTTAAAGTTGGCATTACAACTATAACTCACCAATCTAGAAGTGGAAAGTGATTGCCTTATCGTTGTTACAACCCTTAATCAACCGGTTTTCAGTGTTTGCAACAAATTTATTATGTGGAATGTGGATTAAGAGTTAAAAAAATGCTTCAATTATGAAAAATGCAAACATAAATGATGATTAAGCAATTTAGCTTATTATATAATATATTTTGATAAAAACAAGAAAATATCATTAAGAAACTTTAAAAATAAAAATATTATAAAATTGAAAAAATATTTTTAACATTCAAATGTAATTTTTATTAACTTTAAAATTTAATCACTAAAATGATGTAGTTTTTAATGAATTATTTTTGCTGATTTTATTTCAGGTCAATTTCAACATATTTTTGTTACCTTTTTTATAGATATTAACAGATGAATTTTAATTAATTCTAATTATTCTATTATCAACCCAATATAATTTTCAAATAGTATAATTTATTACATATATGTTATATACATTTTCATTTACAAATTATACAAAAATTTCATTAGAGGAAAAAAAAAAGTTTGTGACCTCCTAACTATTCATCATAATCAAATCTTTATTTCAAAAAGAATTAGGAGAAAATAAGAAAGAAAAATCACCATACATTAACCAATTAAACATGTAAAGGCTACGATGAATACATATCTGAACAACGATGAATAAAAATGAATCCACTGAGCATTACGGTACAATGTACATACATATCATATCAACAAGGAATGAGATCAATAAACCACCGAATAACTTTTACAGGAAGCTTCACAAGACTCATTGCAAAGTTTGCAAGTCCCGCACAACATATGCAACAAGGGCAGATGCAACTCAGTAGACTCCTGTCATAATATATTTACAAGAATTAATTTATCAATAAATTGAACATATTGAAATAATTCAAAAACAAAATTGATTGGTTATTAAATATTCAAAAACTAGCTCTATTAATTAGTTGAATAATATAAATTAATTGGTTTCATATGCATTATACAATATCCTTGATTAGAAGGGAAAATTTATAGTCTTTGTTGGTTTTTTGAAGATGTATTCGTTCATATATGAATGAACAAAAAAAAAAAAAAAGAAAGAATTCAAGAGAGTAGAATTAAAAATAAAGGAGGAGAAGACTGACCCAAGAACCCAAATGACAGCTCCAACGAGAGATAAAATCAAAGCAACAAAAGCGAATGGCAACCCTATCAAGAACCCTAAAGGCCTGCAATCTCCCATTATATTGTCTTTCTTCAGGTAGCTTTTGCCTTTTTAGATATGAACCAGAGCTTCTTTCGCAAAATAATTAAGATCTATTGTCCAAATAAGAGAGCGAGAGAGAGGAATTTGAGAGAGAGGAATTTGAGAGAGAGACTATGACCATTTCTAATTGGACACCGTTTGGTTCTCTGCATATTGACCTTGAAAATCAGCATATAATGTATACTAATGACTTGGCACGCGGAATATGACTTTTACCAACACACTATAATATTGAGACTTTTATAATATTACACATTTAAATATAAATCTAATTTCAAATTCCAAAAAAAATAAATAAATAAATATGAACTATCCAGTTATAATCCGCCTATAAAATAAGTGACAGTTTATAATATTTTATAAAATATTGTATATTATCCAATTAAATTTAGACTAGAAAGTAAGTGACAGTTTATAATACGTTTAAAAACTATAATTGATGAATCTAAATTGTTAAAACATTGATCACTGATTTACATGTTGAATATATTATGATTATAAAATTTTACTATAATTTTAATATGAATTTAAGTTATATTAAAATTTATATTAATTAATTATTAAATAATTTTTCCTCCTTGAAAAATATTCATTTTCTAATATGAAAATTATATTATAACTTTAACATAAAATTTATGTTTTGTTATAATTTATTATATTAATTGATAGTGAAATAATTTTTATTTAAAAAGTAATATTGCATTTAAATTATTTTATTTTAAATTGATTTTTAATTGAGTTAAATTTGCAAAATTATGTGTCAGTTTTAAGAAGTTAATATTTTAAAATAGTGTCGATTTTGAGAAGCTAATAAAATAAAATAATTATTAGATACATGTATGTAATACAATTCCTAAAACTTATATATATATATATATATATATATATATATATATATATATATATTTGAGAAACTTTGAAAAGCCAATGCGGAAAGTTTTATAGGCCACCATTACTGAAAAGAAAGGGGAGGCGTAATGGAAGTTTTCACATGGGAGACTTGTTGACAGGTTCGAACGCGTAACAATTTGCAGGTCCTCCTTTGACTGCTAAATAACCAATTTTCACTTTTACCCTTAAAACAAATAATATTATTTGTTTCTCATTTCTTTATTTTTCTTTTCTAGTCTCCACTTTAATTTTGAATATTTAGTATTTCATATATATAAATATATAAAAAATTCGTTCTTAATTTATTTACTACATTGCAGATTTATCATGACATATATTGCAAATTTGTGGTTTACATTTCCAATAATTATTTTGTTGTCACTTTATATCTCACTTTTCGTCAAAAGTTAAAAGAAAAAAATTCATTTTTTTTACGTGTAATAACTCTACAACTTCAGATTTTAATTTTATTTCTTGCACATATTTTCTCAGGATTATAACAATAAATTTAAATTTATTTTTAATATTGAGTTTAAGGAAACTTAATTAGTTATTTAATATAATAAATAATATTTTGAATATATGGAATATATAAAGATTTAAATAAATTTTGGAAATATATGTGACATTTTAAGGTTCGGAGAAAATGATTATAAAAATAAGATGATTCTAAAAATCAAGTTTAGCTTACATAGGTTTGAAGTCATGGCTTGAGGATTATTGTTAAAAAAAAAACAAAAAAAAAATCTTTCGTTCCATTATGCCACATGCGCACGGAGTTTAAACTTAACTGTTAATTTTATTATTATTTAATTTGTTTTCGTTGTTGCATTTTGCACTATTTAATTGTGCTTTTTTTGAGAAAATACTTTTTTTTATTAAATGTTAATTCTAATTGATAATTTTTTTATCTAAACAATCTCTAAATTAGGGAATATATATATATATATATATATATATATAGAGAGAGAGAGAGAGAGAGAGAGAGAAAGAGAGAGAGCTATAGATAGACTTAATTATTTAAGCTCAATAACAATAGGAATATAAAGACTTGGAGGCTAAAATTGGCAAGAATTATAAAGTGTGTCTAGATGGTTTTGTAGTGATAAAGGGGTTACAAAGGAAATTCTAAGTCCTCTTCAGATCTTGCTCGATTAGTTTGAGCTAGGCCTTAAATTTCAATACTTTATTAGATTTTTTAATGAAAATTTTCAGAATAATTTCTTTCAGTGATCATCTTCATAAGTTCCTAATGCCTTTGCTCAATTTGAGATTATAATATGTACATAAGAGCATGTATATGTTTCAAATTTCCTGACAACTTAGTATCCAAGTAATGAATTTGGAGAGTAACCTAATCAACCTTCGTTTCAATTTTCTTTAAGATGTAATTTTGGGATTGTGCATTGTTAGATTGTCAATTGAGAACTTCTTCTATAGGATTGGCTGAACTAGAACATCCTTGTGCATTTGTTGTAGAAGGATTTTTATGGAAGCGTGCTTCGAACTTGAGCGGTTTGATTCAATTTTCCGCTAAAGGAGGAAATTTTTCCTTATAATTTGTGGTAAAACGTTGAAATAGATAAATTTGAGGGAATGGTTGTGGTTATATAGATACAAGCATTTCCTTCAAGACAAGATTTTACTCAAAATTTGATCTCAAAGAAGGTTTTTATCAACTTGGTATTCATCTTGTAGACCATCATAAAACTGCATTTGCATTCCAAACCGCCATTACTAATAGACAAGTATGTCATTTGATCTCAAGATTGCCCCTTCATTATTTCAAAAGGCCATGATCAAAATTTTTAAGTTGATTCTCTATTGTACCCTAGATATTGATAATGTCATACTCTTCTCAGTAGATCAATTTTTCATGACTAATTGTTGTAGCATTTTGTTGAGTAAGTAAAAGATGCATGTTGCCAAGTAGGAATAAAATTCCTAGCTATGGTTTTCTAAAATGGACAATACAAGCTAGGGCCTACATTGAAATTGAATTATTAAAGTTTCCTAATGAACATTTTTCCTTCAAGCAGATTCAATAATTTCTTAGAATTATAAACTATCTTAAGGCCTTTATTTAAAAGCTCTAAATAAGTCCATTTATATTTCTCTAAAACTATTGATGTGAGCTAAAACTAAGAAGGAAAACTTTGATGAACTTAATAAATAAAGGAAGCTTTTTTCTGGTAGGTTTCATCATATAACGTGAGGCCCTAATTGGCTCTATTTCTACATAAAATTAATGATTATTCATATAGAGTTGAAAAAAGAGATGATGATTTGAGTGGATGAATATGGACTCAAATATTCAATAATCTTTGAATACCTTAGTGAAAATTTAACAATAAGTATGTGACTGAGTTTACTATGTATTAATATTTGAATACCCTACATTTTGCATTCCAAACCACCATTACTAATGGATAGTTATGTCATGTGGTCTTAAGGTTGCCCTTTTGTTATTTCAAAAGGCTATGATAAAAAAATTTTAGCCAATTCTCCACAATACCCTAGTATATATTGATGATATCTTACTCTTCTCAGCAAATCAATCTTCTTATTAGTAATTACTACAACATTTTGCTAACCTAGTAAAAGATATGGTGCAATGTTATCACCAACCAATATCCATGTTGCTAAGTAGAAATCAAATTCCTAACTTTGATTTTCCAAGATGGACAATACAAACTAGGACCTTATATTGCAATTGAATTATTAAAGTTTCTTGATGAACATCTTTCCTTTAAGCAAATCCAACAATTTCTTAGAATTGAAAATATCTAGTATCAAAAAGAGTAATTTTAGAAAAAAAACTATGAGACACTTTCTACCATGATAAGAAAGATCAAGACATAATTACACCAAAGTGAAGATAAATGTAACCATGAGAAGTCCATTAGTGAAGGAATTATAGAGGAATTTCTAAGGAAATGAACTATTATGCACTAGTGGCTTTAATAGTGCATCGATCAAAGTTAGAAGACTGGATAAATTCTTTAATAGGCTTAAGGGATTACCTTATTAAGTTTTTTGAGGACTTAGTCTAAGATTTTATTTTTTTTTTTTAAAAGCATCATAAGGATTAAGGAATGGAGTAGTTGTATCTTATATTTTCCAAAAATTTGGGATGTAACTAAGCTAATAAATTCTTTAATCAAGAATAGGATTTCGGGCTCTTGACTTATGGGAATAAGTGGAGTGGCTTTGAAAATTCTTACTAAAAAGATAGTTTATGGTCTGGAGAACAAGTCTTGGATTAGGCTTTTATCTCCATTAATGTTCTACTGTAAATGTGTAGTTATAGAACCATACTTTCTAGCGAAGCAACTAAGGATGAGGAAGAATTTTTCCTTTGAATTCTAACATCTCTGGGAAAGAAGAACAATCCACTAACAAATTGAAGCGATGTCTAATCAAATGGGGTTCAAAATTTTTCGATCTCTTTATTAACAACTAAGGGTTCCTTAAAAATTGAGTGATAATAGAGTTTACAAGCAGCAAGTCTTGTGTTTATTTCTTAAAAGTCTTTATAGTTATATCCTTTGATGATTTGACCAAAGAGAGGAGGTCCTTTAGCATGAGTCTTAATTGATTAGCTTTTTTTAAAAATATTTATATGTAGCTACTTATAGCTTTAAATAGGAGTTAGGTTTAATTAATGCCAATTTTAGAGGAATCTAAAATGGAGTTGTTTTGAGCAGCTAAATATAGTTATAGGGTTTGATTTGAGTCACATGATTAAGATATGATGTTTTTAATATTACTATAATGTTATTCTATCTTGAAATTATGGTTTATGTTTGTCTAATGTTTGTATGTAGCTATTACTTTCCTATTAAAATCTAATATTTTTTAATTTTATTTTTTTTTCCTATTTCCTTCTTATCAAATATGAAACTTGATGATTAAGTTTGTATTTATATAGTAGCAGGAAAGTTAGATCTTTATTAGTTAATGATAAGAATAATTATTTGTTGGTTTAAACCTAAAAAGCTACAATTATGGTGCAGTTGATTGAAAATTTAGGTACTTAGTATTCTGCTTATATGGATGTTCGTCAAGTTTAAGCATAAGTAATTATAGTTAAAAGAGGAGATTTTTCAAGATTGGTGATAAATTTCAAATTTTATTGTGATGATGCCTTTTGACCTTTATAGTTCCTATTTAATTTTACTAACTAAGAAGTATTCTGGATTTTGATGTGTATATTGTAGATGTATATAAGTGATATTATGTATCAAGCTAGGTTTAATTTCTTCCTATCTTCATTGAAACCTGTTTGCAAGATATGGGAAACCTATTTTTTTTATAATTTGATTCTTAAATTCTTCTTATCAATTATATCATTTTACTCCTTATTGTTGATAATGAGTACATACATCTCAGATAATAGTCGTAATTAGATGAGAGCATTCTTATGTGGGCAACTGTATTATAACAATGACATTCTAGCATTTCATTGGAATCTCTGAGACTTATCAATTTTATCCATCATTGCTTGAGAGCGGATGCAATGATTAATGTATAAAAGTCACCGGTTTGGTCATTTAGAATGATTGAAGGGTTAGATACTTTAAACCCCCTTACCCTATGATACTATTTAGTCCCTCATTTTCAAAAATTATATTAAAATTCTCTGTATTTTAATTATTTATACTAAAAGGTCATTCAGTCTATTTTAGTACCATTTTTTTGTTAGTTAAATGAAAAAGTCAATGTTGGACTAAGATGGTTAATTCTAAGTCTTAAACCACTTTTGATCTTGACAAAGGAGATTGATCAATTCTAATGATTCAATTAAGTGTTGTTTTATAGTTTTTAGTTAATCTCTAAAAGTTGGAATTAGATGAAGTCTATAATCTCTAAAGAAAGCAAAGTACCTCCTAATTCACGACTGCAACTTCATAAATCACGACCACGACCTAGACTAAGACATGTTGACAAATTAGACAGATGGATTTGAGGGCCATTTCTCTGCCACAACCAATTCAAAGAAAGGAGAGCCAAAGTCACAGACGAATTCGCGATGAGTGTCATGCCTCAGTAGCGATCGCGAGTTTTGAAGTAACTCAAGAGGGAATCAAGTCTACAACCATAGCTTAACAAATGTCCCAAGTGACCGTTGGAAGACAAAAATCACGATGGCAACTTGTGGCTAGTGACCTCGAATCATGAAGAACAAGATGAACATTTTGACAGACAAATTTGCATCTTAAGTCGCGGCATGTACAAGAAAAATCGCGATCATTACTTTTATGAGTAGATGAAAGGAAATGACTATATTTTTCTGGTGAACTAATGGAAGATGACATGTGGACTAGCCGTCAAACACAAAAAGGGTTTTTCCTAGCAATTTTTGGCTCCCGCATGAAAATTGGAAAATCGCAACTGTGAAAGAGTAGTAGCGACCACAAATGAAGCCTGACAAGCATTTAATGAAAAAATTTGTTTAGCATACTTTGAAGATTTGCTACCAGTTTTATTGCAACGTCTCTTTGGTGGGTAAAGGTTATAAATACCTCACCAAATAGATGTAAATGCAAGAGAATTCATTAATTTGTAACCCAAACTCTTGTAATTTTGCTACTCAATCTTTTCTCTTCTTTAAGTGATTGTTTGGTGTGAGTATAAAACATCATTTATAAAGGATGTAGTGTGAGCCTGTAAAAACACTAAAAAAGGTTTTTGTACGAGCTTTAAAAACACAAGTGCAAAGGTTATTGTGTGAGCCTTTAAAACACAAGTGTAAAAGTTTGGTGTGAGCTTAAAAACACCATTGGAAGATAGTGGAACACCCAATTACTGAGAATTGGGGAGTGGACATAGGGTCGATTATACCCGAACCACTATAAATCTTATTTTTCTGTTCTACTCATTTTCTTTCTTACCTTCTTGTTTTAATTTTTATACATCAATTCAACCCCTCCTTCTTGGTGCCTAGGGCCAACAAGTGGTATCAGAGCTTAACCACTCAAACAAACCTTTATTGGTGAGTAAAAGATCATGGCACAAGATGGAATCCACTCACACCTCACTTTGATGGAACTAACTATACTCATTGAAAGTATAGAATGGAAATCTATCTTGACACAGATGTGGTGGACCTCTGGGATGTGGTTGTAAAAGAATGGAAGCCACCTACTAAGGTAGTGGATGGAATTAAAGAACTTATACTAAAGAATGGATTGAAGCTCACTGGAGATCAAATGGTAAAAATAAAAGGGCAATGGCCATTCTTCTAAGCTCTCTGTCTAGAGACGAGATTGGAAGAGTGCAACATTGTCAAACAACACGTCATTTAAAAGACACTTAAGAACTACCATGAAGGCACAACTCTAGTAAAGTCAAGCCGATTGGAGATGTATGTCACCGAATGGGAGCTATTCATGATGAAGGACAATGAAAGCATCACCAAAATTATGAATAGGCTCCTATCTATCATCACCAACATGAAAAAATTTGAAAGGACACTCACAAACTATGAGGTAAACATAAAAATCCTTAAAACCCTTCCTTTAGATAAATTTGGTGCTAGAGTGTGCAGTATCCAAGAGTCCAATCAGGAGATTGGAAAGGTGCCAACAGACATTTTGATAGGCAAACTCTTGACTCATGAGTTGGCCATACAAAAGGATGAACAAATGAAGAAGCCAAGAGGACAAGGAGAAAAATAAAAAAAAGAAAGAAGAACCCTGACTCTTAAGTCTTCAACAAAGGAGAAGGAGGTAGAAATTACCTCAAGTGATGAAGAAAGTGACAAGGAAGAACAGGAGCTAGCAATGCTCTCAAGGAGGACAAAGGAGTTGATCAAAAGAAGAAAAGAAAGAAAAGGCCTCAAGAAGACAACTCCTAGTCCAAGAGAGAAATCCAATGATGTCACTTGTTATGAATGTGGCAAGTAAGGCCAAATCAAGTATGAGTGTCCCAAATTGAAGAAGAAGAAGAGATGGGATAAGGAAAAGAAAAAGAGTTTTTCAGCTACTTGGGATGATAGCTCAAGTGAAGAAGAGGAAGAAGGAGAAGTTGTCAATATTTGCTTCATGGCACAAAAAGACTCTACAAATTAGGTAAGTACTTCTTCTCATTCTAATTCTAATTTTGAATTTGATGAGATTAATGAAGAGCTTCTAGAGGCTCTAACCATAAGGTGTGACAAATACAAGTCACAAATGAAATCTTACAAAAGAAAATGTCAAAAGCTAAAGGATGAATATAAATCCCTCAATGACATTGTAAGAGAATTGAGAGCATCTAATGATGAGCTCAAAAAATTAGTGGATAGTCTTTCAATATAATCTTCTTCAATGGCTTCACTAAGAAAGGAGAATGATACTCTAAAAGGAGAAGTCAATGAGCTAAGAAGCTCAAACTCCTAGTTTCATAAAGGAAAAGAAGCCTTGGACATATTGATTGTGTCGCAAAGACCTCCACTAATTAGACATGGCCTAGGCTTCAATAGAGCCTCCTCATATTCTCAAACTACATTTGTTAGACCTTCAGAACCTCAACCCTTAAGGATAGAGGTAATTAGGAAGAAAAGTGCTCCTAGCACTAAGCCTTCTAAGCCTAAGGGCAAAAAGAAGGCTCC
>CATIWR010022541.1:0-19482 GCA_949677035.1 Omphalea diandra | reverse complement strand
AATATTATTTTTGTTAGCAATTTTGCTTGTGAGATTAAATTCTCTTCTTGAGTTCTTGAGTGGACTTGGTGAGATTGTTGAGTGAAGGCTTAATAATTTCACAAACTTGTTAATTCTGATCTTAAATTGGCTTAGTTGATTGATACGAACAAGGTTGGATTAGATTCCTTACCCGTATGCTTGATAATAGTTGCCCAGATCTATCAAAACAAGTATTGGAGTTTTGATCTTCAAATCCCAACTAGACCTCCAGAAAACTTGTTTCTAGCAACCTAACTTATAAAGATTCAAAGTTGTGTTAACCCAAATCCTAAATCAACTAAACCAATTTAAGATCAGAATTAACAAGTTTGTGAAATTATTAAGCCTTCACTCAACAATCTCACCAAGTCCACTCAAGAACTCAAGAAGAGAATTTAATCTCATAAGCAAAATTGCTAACAAAAATAATATTGATTGATTTCTTCCCTCTTGGCAGAATATGAGGGCTATTTATAGCCTTACAATGCTTAATCCAAAACCAATTAGGATTTGGTTTACATTCCCTAACAAAATTCAATATTTCATAATGTAATAGGGAAAAGGCAATCCTAAACTAAATAGGAAAACTAAAGAAACATTTTGATTGGCCAACAAGATTAGACCAAGATACTTTCCTAACTAAAGAACAACTCCTCCTAAATAGAAAAGGAAATGAATTAGCCTAATGAGGAAATCCTAATGGCATTAGGAAATATTGCCAACTAAGAAAATCTGGCAAGAATCTTTGATTTTGGGCTTTATTTCCTTGCTTACACGACTTGGGCTTCCTTTTACATGCCTTGGGCTTCTTTTTACATGCCTTGGCCGAATAGGGTCATGCTTGGATGCTCTCCATAAGTTGGGCTCCATTGTATTAAATTAAGTGCTCCATTTGAAGAGTTTAAGCTCCCATCAGCTTTTAATTTGGCTTCACGCATCTTTTACTTTTCTTGGGCTAATCAAAGCATAATTCCCTATTGTATGAATGCTCTAATTACATCCTTAAACTTCTTTAGCCTTCCCTTTATGATTGGGCCTTGAAGTTGAAGTGGATCATTTGCTTTAGCCTTAGCTGTTTGCATTATTTTGATTTTGACAACTTAGATTGATCTCATGGAAAATCAAATGCATGAGTTATGAAGTTTGGGTGGTCAATGATGAAATGATCAATGAATACTAAATGAAATTCTAGTCAATGATCAACGAAATTTTAAGTACTCTAAGTTTTTGAAAAAAATGATCCCCTTTAACTTATGCTTTTCTACTTTACTTATTTTCTCTCCATATACTTCACTTATACCACTCTTTCCCTTTGGCAAGATTAAAAAAAAGGTAAATATGAGGAGTATATGAAATGCATAAGGGTGAGATAAAGTGATCATAAAGAGCAAATAATAACTTACATAATCATAATAATTTCAATCACATATAACAAATTTCAATCACATAACATATGAGACAAATAATTGCAAATAAAAAACTTTTATTTATTTTTAAAATGTGGGATCAACTAGTGTTTACATCAAGGAAAACAAAAATACAAACAATAGAAATCCTAAAGATAATTAAAATATAGAAGAGTTGTCATCATCTCCATAATCATCTTGTTCTTCATTATCTCCACCTCCCTCAGCTTCATCACCTTCCTTAACTTTTTGATTGTCCACCTCCTCTAGTGTGTCCTCTCAATCTTCAAAATCTAAAAGATGGTTTGGGGAGCACCTACTTTCTCTCATAAATCCACCAGCTCACTGTGTAGGTGGGAAAGGAGGAGAAATCTTCTCTTGAGCATCCTCATTACCTTGTCCAATTTTCGGTTGAATTTGGCAAAAGAGACTTTGGACTTAGGTTTTAGTTGAAGAGGAAGGACTAGTTGTGCTCCTTCAATGTTAAGGCTTTTTCTTTTAGAGGCTTGGGATGTTTCCATCTTTTTTGCTCTAAAAGCACCCAAAGTATTGGCATAAGAATTATAATGAATGGCTTTTGCATTGATAAGATAGGTGAGGTCTAGAAAGTTTTGAGAGGGAAGAAGCTTTATAGTGGAGAATTTTTTATTTTCCTCATAAAAAGCACCAATATATCGGTGGATGATAGTTACATAAGAAGGGAGAATAAATTGACTTTTAGGTTTGGTGCTCATGTGAATCAGTTGATCCATAAGATATCAGCCAATTTGTATGGGCTTGTTTTTAACAAGGCAGAAAAGGAAAGCAAGATCCTTTTAGGGCAATTTTTCATTACCATCCCCTCTTGCGTTAATAGAGAATGTGATGATACGATGAAGTAGCCAAAAAGGTAGGGTTCAGATGTATTTAGCTAAAGAAGTTTTGAGTTATGTTTGGTCTCGATGGAAATCTCGAACCAAAACTCAGAATAAATAACATCAAGAGCAAAAATGATAAACGGAATGTCATGTCTGACTTAAAGGTTGAAAAGATTAGACAATTGTACAAAGGTGATGAAATAAGGGTCTCCAAACCATGAAACACTAACCTGTATTGGTCAGTACGAGATTCAGATATCTAACTTAGAGTCATAGTGCACATGAACTCTCTCATAATTTTCTCGTATCTGGGCTCATCACGAAATATGAATTCGTTCCAAGCCAAGTTAGACAAAAATGCATGGATTTTATCTTTAATTCCCAGTGACTCAAGGAGAAAGGTATAAGGGATTTTGTTTGGAAGGATGATTTTGGAGGCATTTGCCTTGTAGTGATCCTTCTTTTCTTTCATAATACCTTTCATTTGGTATAGAGTTAGGGGTCCAGAAGGTTGTGCTACTGTCTTTCCCTTCTCTGTTTTTGAAGCTTTCTTAGGGGCCATTTGTGAGTTAAAGGAATATTTAAAGATTTGAAAGTAAGGAATATGATGGATAGAGATAACTTAGCAAGAGTGATATGAATCATTGTTTGGGGGTTTTATATAGGCTAAGAAAGGGTGTGAAAATGGCTAAAAGTGGTAAAAAAAGAATTAAATGAAAAAGTGCAATGGTTGGCAATCAAATCACTTAAATGTGTGACAATTACCCAAATTCACAACCATGATATGAAAGTCACAATCGCTAATTCTAAAAAATGCGAGTAACGTACAAAAAATCCTCAAGAAATGACATGTTCAATGATCAAAAGTTTTGAAATTTGAACAAATTCGCAATGCCGATTTAAAGTTGAGACCATCAATTGATGGTTGTCAGTGAAGAAGATGATTACTTACAATTCGCGATCGTGAATCACGAAATAGCAAAAGGATAACTATGAAATTTTAAGACTCGACATTTAACATTATGATCCACTTTGATATTTTGATGTTTAATTCATGCAAGTTGGCATTAAAAAGCACAATTGCACATGAAATTAAGACATCTAAAAGAATCAACATCATACACGTCACAAGGCAATCATTCAATCACAGAATAATGCAACATGTAAAATGATTGAAATTTTTCACTTTAAGGAGCTTCCATCAAACATTCTCAATTCTCTCTTAATGAAGTTCATCCTTTCTTCATTGAGAGGTTTAGTGAAAATTTCCACAAGATTATGATTTGTGTTTATAAACTCTAACACAACATCACCATTTTAGACATGATCTCTAAGAAGGTGATGCCTAATGTCAATATGTTTGCTCTTAGAATGTTCATTTTGAAAGATTAATTGCACTTGTGTTGTCACATTTGATGAGAATGTGATCAATAACTTTGCCATAATCCTTTAATTGTTGTTTTATCCAAAGAACTTTGGTGTAACAACAACCCATAGCTACATACTCAGCTTTGGCAGTGGATAAGACAACTGAAATTTGCTTTTTGCTAAAATAAGACACCAAACATTCTCCTATAAATTAGCAAGTTCCATAAGTGCTCTTTTTATCTAAAAGACTATCAGCATAGTCCGCATCCGAGTAACTTATGAGACTAAATGAAGAATCTTTAGGATACCATAACCCTAAATGCAATATGCCATGTAAGTATTTGAAAATTCTTTTAAAAATATTCAAATGTGATTCTTTGGGACAAGATTGAAATCTAGCACACATGCATACACTAAACATTATGTCAGGTCTAGAAGCGGTGAGATAAACTAAAGAACCGATATTACCTCAATATCTCTTCCAATCAACTGTCTAACGTGACTCATCCAGTGGTGTTTTTGCTACTTTGCATCCATCCATGCCAAATTTCTTGAGAATGTACTTTGTGTATTTGGCTTGGTTGATGAAGATCCCTTCTTTGGTTTGATTCATTTGTAGATCAAGGAAAATTTTGAGCTCTCCCATCATGCTCATCTTAAATTCCCTAGTCATACACTTAGCAAACTTCTCACATAAAGATTCATTAATAACACAAAAAATGATGGCATCAACATAAATTTATATTATGATTATGCCTTTTTACAAACAATATTGTGTCAACCTTCCCCTTGTCAAAATCATTTTTTCAAAAGAAAAGAACTAAGCCTTTTCATACCAAGCTTTTGGAGCTTGTTTCAAACTATATAAGGCTCAATTCAATTTAAAAACATAATTTAGAAAACTATGAGATTCAAAACCAGGAGGTTCTTCAACATACACTTCCTTCTTCATGACACCATTTAGAAAAGCACTCTTGACATCCATGTGAAAAAGTTTTAAATTCATATGACATGCATAAGCCAAAAGAATCCTAATGGCCTCTAACCTTGCTACAAGGGCATAGGTTTCATCATAGTCTATATCTTCCTCTTGGTTGTAACCTTTTGCAACCAATGCATCCCTATTCCGAGTGATGAACCCTTGCTCATCTAACTTGTTCCTAAACACCTATTTGTAACCTACAATTAGGAGTTCCTCAAGATAGGAACAAGTTCTCACACATTGTTTCTCTCAAATTGGTTGAGTTTCTCTTGCATTGCAATCACCCAACTCTCATCATCAAAAGCCTCATCAATAGATTTTAGCTCAAATTGAGAAACAAAGGCAATATTATTATCTCCAATCCTTAGGTAGATTTTGACTTAGCAATTCTTTTTGTTGATGTTGTGATTTATATCTATTATTGATAATTTTTCCTCATCATTATCCTTATCTTCCTCTATTGTAATTTGCTCCAATTTTAATTTCTCAAAGTCACTCGTAAGATTATCCATAAAATAACCTTTCCCAAGATCAAGCTTACTAGATTCATCAAATACAACATGCATAGACTCCTCAACAACCATTGAACTCTTACTAAAGCCATTATAGGCCTTGCTAGTGGTGGAATAACCTAAGAATATGCCCTCATTAGTTTTTCAATCAAAATTTCCAAGATTATCCTTGATATTCAATATATAGCACTTACATCCAAATACTCTTAGGTATGATATCTTAGGCTTTCTACCATTCCATAGCTCATAAGAAGTTTTATTGAGAATGGGTCTTTTTTAAAACTTGATTTGCAATATAACAAGAAGTGTTGATAGCTTTGGCCCAAAAGTAATTTGGCAAAGAATACTCATTGAGCATAGTTCTAGCCATCTCTACTAGTGTTTTATTTTTCCTCTCTACAAGACCATTTTGTTATGGTGTTCTAGGAGTTGAAAAACTGTAAAAAAATCCCACTCTCTTGACAATAAGATTCAAAAGACTCATTTTGAAATTCCTTTCCATGGCCTTAAAGGAAAAAAGACTTATTGCTCGTCATGTGCTTTGAGCATCCACTATCCACATGCCAATCATTTCCTTCATTGGTGGCTACCAAACACCCCTACACAATACAAAAAAATCATCTTTGCTTTGGTACCCAAGTATACTAGGATCCTAGGGGGGTTAGGTTTTGAAGTATCCTCCAACTTGAGGTGAGCCTTCCTAATGTAGCAATAAACATTTATATGTCCATATTTCAAGCAATAGTGCCATTGGAGTTTGGATCTATGTGTCTTTCTCCTATGCATTACCTTGGTATGAGTGGGAGGTTTTCTCATACCTATATGATTTGTGTGTGAGCATGAACATATATGAATGGGTGTTGGTGTAACTTTTCTATGCATATTTGAGTGAGCGTGCCTTTTATTGTACATGTATGAATGATTGGCCTTTTTAGCAATAGGCTTAGGGCCTTATTATACTTTTCCCTTGCCTTTAGGTGATGCAAACAGCCAAGGCTAAAGCAAAGGATCCACTTCAAGTTTAAGGCCCAATCATAAAGGGAAGGCTAAAGAAGTTTAAGGATGTAATTTGAGCATTCATGCAACAAGGAATTACACTTTGATTAGCCCAAGAAGAGCAAAGAATGTGTGAAGCCAATTAAAAACTGATGGGAGCTTAAACTCTTCAAATGGAGCATTTAACTTAATACAGTGGAGCCCAACTTGTGGAGAGCATCCAAGCATGACCCAATTTGGCCAAGGCATGTAAAAAGAAGCCCAAGGCATGCAAAAGGAAGCCCAAGTCGTGTAAGCAAGGAAATAAGGCCCAAAGTCAAAGATTCTTGCCAGATTTTCTTAGTTAGCAATATTTCCTAATGCCATTAGGATTTCATCATTAGGCTGATTCCTTTTCCTTTTCTATTTAGGAAGAGTTGTTCTTTGGTTAGGAAAGTATCTTGGTCTAATCTTGTTAACCAACCATAATGTTTCTTTAGTTTTCCTATTTAGTTTAGGTTTGCCTTTTCCTTATTACATTAGGAAATATTGAATTCTATTAGGGAATGTAAACCAAATCCTAATTGGTTTTAGATTAAGCATTGTAAGGCTATAAATAACCCTCACGTTATGCCAAGAGGAATTCAATCAATATTATTTTTGTTAGCAATTTTGCTTGTGAGATTAAATTCTATTCTTGAGTTCTTGAGTGGACTTGGTGAGATTGTTGAGTGAAGGCTTAATAATTTCACAAACTTGTTAATTCTGATCTTAAATTGGCCTGGTTAATTTAAGGTTTGAGTTAACACGACTTTGAATCTTTATAACTTAGGTTGCTAGAAACAAGTTTGTTAGAGGTCTAGTTGGGATTTGAAGATCAAAACTCTAATACTTGGTTTGATAGATTTTGGGCAACTATTCTTTAGCATACGGGTAAGGATCAATCCAACCTTATTCGTATCAAACGCTAAGGCTATTCATCTGAACACATATGCATATACCCTTGGTGCAATAAAAGCAAAGAAGATGGAAACCTCACAAGCTTAAAAAAGGAAGTGGCTCTACATTAAAGAAGCCATAATTGAAGCCCCTCCACCTTAACCAAAACCAAAGACTAAGTTGTCTCTTGCCTCCATTGATTGCAAATTGGATAAAGTGATGAGGATGATGAAGAGGAGATTCCTATTGCTATCACATCTTTACAGTGATATGGTGGATCTTCAAGAGAAACTAGGGGTTCCTCCTTGTCATCTTCCAGACTTCATTTAATTTGAAGATAAGCAAGATGGAGATGGCAATGAAGACGAAGTTGAGGATGGGGATGAAGTCGAAGGAGCAACACAAGAATAAGTGAAAACATCTTTTGGAGATGATGATGATTTTTCTATTCTCTAGATTAGGGATCATTTATACTTTTCTTGTTTTTTGTTTGTATTTCAAACTTTTGTGATCCCACAATTATATATATAAAAAGTTGTTTCTTTGCAATTCATTGTCTTATGTTTGATGAATTTTATCTTTATGTTTTGCATTTGCACCTTATGTTCACTTATGCTTGTTTTTTCCTTTTCCTTATGCACCCTCTTTTTGATCTTACCAAAGGGGGAGAGATAGTAAGAACTTAAGTTTAAGGGAAAGAAAATAATAACTTCAAATCTATAACATAAGTTGAAGGGGAGCATCATAACTTCACACTTAAGTTCTTTCAATGAGTGAATATCATACTTAAGTATTATTCATTGAAATTTTACCTTAACTTCACTCCAACTTAATATTTCTGCATTATTCTCCCTTTGGATCAATCTAAGTTGTCAAAATAAAAGGGGGAGATTGTTGGATTAGGATGGTTAATCCTAAGTCTTAAATCACTTTTGATCTTGACAAAGGAGATTGATCAATTCTAATGATTCAACAAAGTGTCATTTTGTAGTTTTTAGTTAGTCTCTAAATTTGAAGTTGGATGAAGTCTATAATCTCCAAAGAAAGCAAAGTGCCTCCTAATTTGCGATCGCAACTTCATAAATCATGACCACGAACTAGACTAAGGCATGATGACAAATTGGATAGATGGATTTGCGGGCCACTTCTCTACTGCGACCAATTCAAAAAAATGAGAGCCAAAGTCACAAACAAATTCACGGTGAGTCTCATGCCTGAGTTGCGATCGCGAATTTTGAAGTAACTCAAGAGGGAATCAAGTCCATAACCACAACATGACAAGTTCCCCAGGTGACTGTTGGAAGACAAATATCATGATGGCAACTTGTGGGTAGCGACTGCGAATCATGAGGAAGAAGATGAACATTTTTGGCAGATGATTTCACATCCTGAGTTGCGGCCTGTACAAGGAAAATCGCGACAACTACTTTTGTGACTAGATGAAAGACAACAACTATATTTTCTTAGTGAACCAATGGAAAGATGACATATGGACTAGCCATTAGACACAAATAAGGTTTTTTGCTGCAAGTTTTGGCTCTCATATGGAAATTGGAAAATCAACCGTGAAAAAGTAGTAGCGACAACGAATGAAGCCTGAGAAGCATTTAATGCAAAAATTTATCTAGCATACATTGAAGATTTGCTACCAGTTTTATTGTAACATCTCTTTGGTGGGTAGAGGCTATAAATACCTCACCAAATAGATGTAAATGCAAGAGAATTCATTAATTTGTAACCCAAACTCTTGCAATTTTGCTACTTAATCTTTTCTCTTCTTTAGGTGATTGTTTGGTGTGAGCATAAACAACATTTGTAAAGGTTATAGTGTGAGCCTGTAAAAACACTAAAAGAGGTTGTTGTGTGAGCCTTAAATACACAAGTGTAAAGGTTGTTGTGTGAGCCTTCAAAACACAAGTGTAAAAGTTTAGTGTGAGCTTAAAAACATCATTGGAAGATAGTGGAACACCTAATTATTGAGAATGGAGTGGACGTAGGGTTGATTATACCCGAACCACTATAAATCTTGTGTCTCCATTCTACTCTTTTTCTTTCTTACCTTCTTGTTTTAATTTTTATACACCAATTCAAGGCCCCCTTTTCTTGGTGCTTAGGGCCAATAGTATTAAAGGTACTTCAAATTTCCTACCTGATTTTCTAACTAGAGATTTTTTTATGAGGAAAAGTTGAATTCAAATAAATTTGCTCATTTATCTGAAGATTATGCAATGGCTACTCTAAATAGAAAATTATCCACTTTTGATTTATTGCCTACTTTTGCTTCTATACTTTCTTCTAACCCTAACCCTTTAAGGCACCTTCTTCTATCCATTCTAGGGGACTTAGTTCCCTAAAACTCTTTTCACAAGTACTAACCAAAGAATCTCATGCCTATTTTCAAAAAACCCACATGTCAAAACTTTGTTATGTTAAACCTGAGCTTTTAGGAAACTCTTCCTAATACTATTCAAAATATATTTTCCTAAGGATTTACTTTTTTCCTTCCTAACCTAAAAAGAATTGAATTTTTTACGAGTTTATTTTGGTTGATTCTAAATTAATCAAAATTGAACATGTTGTAGATGATAATGATCCTTAAAGAATTTCTTATTCAAAATGCAAGATGCTTAAAGTACTATTTCCCAATGATTAGAAACAAGGTATCCACACTGAGAAAAGCTTTGCCAAAACCTTCTTCCTCAGAGTTATAACTATCTTGATTACTATAAATCCTAGTATAATGCTTTCTTTTTAAGACCCTTCAATCATTCATCATTCTTTTACTTTATCAAAGGCACCAATGTTAGCTTTCCTACTTGGTTCCAAGATTGGCAGTTTTATTTGTGTTGCAGCTATCAGATTGCCCCTCTAATGGTTGAAAAAGGATTTTATTACTTTAAAGATAAGATTAATAAGCATACTTAAGATCCATTATTATCTTTTTCAATTATTTTTGGTATCCCTTAGATCATGACTTTAAATTTAAGATAAGTGATGATTGTCCTATTAAGTGGCATCCTGAACACAAAATTCACACTTTACGGAGACATTTTAATATAAAATGGTGGAGTAAATATAAAAAAGAAAAAGCCAGTAACATTTCTGTTACAAAATGATGTAGTTCTCAAAACACTATTACTGTTAACACTAGTGTTGAATAGATGAAATTTTTATCTACTAAGAGTAAATTACAAGCCACCTTATCTTCTGCAACCGATAAGAGTGAATATGAAAAGTTACTTTTAAAAGCATTATTTAAAGTGTCAGAAGATGATGATGATAATGTTAATGACACTGCCAAATCACAATAAGATTTAACACAAAGTAATGAAGATGACTGTTTTGGTATTTAGTTCGTCTAAACTGCCAGATCAATAAGATTCTGTTTATCTTATCTACCAAATTGTTAAATTATTTTGTCATTTTATAGTTGTCCATTTATCTTTTCAATTATTTTTGGATTTATAATCTATTTAAGTTTGGGCTTAAAAGTGTTTGAAGCTCGCATCTTTGCTTATAAATATTAGATAATTTGTATGTTTGAGGCATAATTAGGATAACAAAGCAAAAATCTATCAAAAATCTACTCTCTTTCTCTTACTACTCTATACTATTTCCTCTCTTTCAATAAATAATTACTTTTCTTCAACCCCTGCTTTCCTTTGCATCATCCACATAAGCAAGCTTTATGCTTGGCCTCTATAGGGATCCTACACATCATAAACAATGTTTGCTTATTTCCATATTGTATTTTCTTTATTTTTTGTGAAGATTTTAATATGTACTAGCTTCCGCCTCTTCTTAATACACATACACACACATATACACATTAATATATGTATATACATATGCTAATATACATATATATATACATATACTAATATACATACACACACACGCACATAGTAATTAGTGGTCCTTAATCTCAATCTAATTAGAATAACCTTACAATAAAATAATTGAAATAAACTTTAAGGGTTAGGTGTCCCACAACCACTCTAGTACTTAAGTTAGAATAGGTTTTTTGAGAGCCTTAAGATGATGAAAGTGATAGTTGTAATCAATAATAGGAGTTGAGAATGAATGAATTGTGTACCCCTTCATATGTTGACATCTTTTTTATTTAAAATTTGTTTATAGTAACCATGCATTGAACTGGTCCTAAAATATAAGGAAATGGGTTTGTCCCTATAACTGCATGATCTCTAAATATTAAAGAAATAAATATCTTGAGATTCTCCAAGTGGTAGTGTTTATTACCTGTCGTTGATGATTGTCTGAACGATGTCACCGTTTGATCTTTAACTCTTCATTTGCCTAAAAAACTACCCATTCTTAGGGCATAATTCATTTATAGGTCATTCGGTTATGTGAGGGTTATCAGTACTCCTCCAAATGACTGTACTCGTTCCATTAATGTCAATAACATTCTCTTGTTGACTTCGTCCTTCTATTGGATGGATGATTCTAGACATTTTCAATTGTATTTAATGTGTCTCTTATATGCCCTAAAAATTTATTACCTCCAGCCAAAGAGTCTCCATATTTTTTAAAAAATTTACCATGCCAGTAATTATTGCCTTGATTTTAGAGATTTGAGGCAAACTATTGGTTGCCCATATTTATTATTTGCATAACTCTTCATGTTACCTTTTTAGTATATAAAGGGGATAAAATCCCTCTTTTTATCTTTTTTACTTCTAGAGATATTTGGTGCGAATATTTTTTCCCTTTACTTTATCTTTCTGGGTTATTTCTTTCTATATGTATGCTCTTTTTTCTTGCTTATTAAATCCTCATAAGGTAGTTCCTGCATTCTACCCCTCAAGTAATGTGATTTTTCTTTTCTATCTATCCTCTTTTAATATTTATTCATCATCTTCTTCTTTTCTGGGATCATGGAGGGATTGCTTGGCAATATTCTTTCATGAGCATTTGTGGCTTCAAATGTTTTCTTTTGGACCTTGGTGTTATATGTATGTCTTTAACTATTACGAAGCCAAGCCTTAAGGTTTGTATCATCAGAAGTAGAGGCCCCAAAAGAGAAGATATGATAGATATAACAATCAACCCATGTGGCCTCTACCTTATCTAGAAGCATTGTGTCATGTGTCCCTCTACAAAGGAAGGAAGAAACCCTACTATATCCTATGTAGATCAAACTAAGGACAAGCCCTAATCGGATCATAGAAAGTGCTAAAAAATAGAGCCAAAATGATCACACATCCTCTATAAGTCCATAAGGTTGCTCTGGAAAATCTCCACTAAGGATAATTCCAATGAATGCTAGAGTAAAAAATATGGGATAACCACTCACTCCACCCAACCTTAGCATTAGCAGGCCTTAATAAGTGACAGTTTGAATGATGTTGGGAAAATAATGACATACATCTACAGTTAGGGCCTCTAGTAAACCTAATCTCTCTTGTAGCCAAATAAAAGAAAAAATTACAAGTAAAGAGTAAAAATGAGCTTGTTAGGTTGAAAACTTGAAAGGGTGGCCTAAGTAAAATTGAGTAACTTGCTAGATCAAAAACCTGCAATGGCGATATAGATAAAAATTAGAGCAAGAAAAAAAATAATAAAAAATGTGTTGAGAGAGAAATGCATGCCTAGAGTAATAGTGTACTGTCTGAAAACATTTTGCTAATGCCTATGGTCACTCAACAATACTCTTACCCAGGATCACAGGAACTAGAGTCTTCTCTAACTCGATCCCCTTAATAAACGGTAATGTAACAACCTTTTTCATTTGACAGAACTCATACTGCTCTGATACCAATCACTGTAACGACTGTTTTCATTTACAAAACTCATATCATTCATGTCCATAATACATATGCATAAAGGTTTTATCCATCCTTCACACACAATCCAACATGTATTTTCATATACATATATGTTGACTAATGTCATGACATGAGGAGAGAGAGAGTTAGAATTTAACCGACAACTTGTGGTCCATGTGTCTCAATGCAAAACTCTAAGCACCAAAGTATCCAATCCCTATTCTTCTGTATTTGAAAAAAATTTACGATTAGATGAGTCACGACTCAGTGAATAAAAACAATAATAAAATTCTCATGGCATAACCCATAATCAAATATCATCAAGATACATTGCAAGTATAACAGTTGACTATGCAAGTGCAAATGCAATAGCTTTGTTTTTGTCTTGACCGTGTAAGGCAAACACTGCTTTCAGGTAATTCATTCATGTAACATATGATTTGGGACCTATTGGTCTATGTTCCACGTGATTTGCAAGTGTTTTGGCAAGCTGGTCACAACGCCCTTTTAATTCCATGTGCAAGTGCTTATTCATAAATGATATGCCAAGTAATCGTTAAGAGCATTTGATTCTCACTTGGCTTGTATTCCCATATAACATGTAACAATTCAATCATATTACATGTAATAGAACATAATCATATTATACAATTATCACATACACCCATTGAATCCAATTATGGTTTTTACCCACCTTTTGATGTGACCAACCTTTGTGGTAGGTTTGGTTCTCTCTCTAAGAATTCCTCAAAGTGTTGAGATCCTAGAATGTGATACATACATGGTTATAAGTATGTCAAAATGATTATGAATGTTTGGTATGCAACTATGGCATGATTCATGCAAGTGGGTCTAGTGTTTATACATATTTTTCTTATATGGCAGCCTGAGCTTGCCATACTCTCATAGCGATAACTCCAGATATACTCATCCAAATCACTTGATTATTTTTTCAAATAAACTAGACATATAATGAGATAACATATTCAAATTTCAGGCCAATATTAGGTACACAGAAAATGTGGTGAATTTTTACATTTGTCCCTATTGCAGTGTCCTCTCAGTCTAAGTAAGTCTTACTTTCTTAGGTCTATCTCAAATTGTACAAATCAAGTTGCAATAATAATACATCATCAGTTACAAAACATGTAAAGGAACATTTTTCATGTTTTACTCATTATCTAATTCAGTCTATAGGGTCACCAAAACAAAGGACCAATCTCAGGGTGAGCATGTTTGTAACATGTTGATGAACAGTCATGATAAAGGGACAATATCTTAACAACCATGTTGGATTTGGAAAAAATATTTCACAGGTATGTAGATCAAACATAAATATACAACTTTTAAGTTTGGACCATCATCAAATTCTGAATCTATGGCCATCAAATTCTTGGAAAACAGAATCAAAAGAAATGTAGGGTTTCATCCGGGTACAGAGTCAGTCCCAATCAATGAGCCATAATTCTTCCCACATAGAAAATTAATCAAAACTGATTTACAAGTATTTAAAGGAGATATAAAGCTACAAGTTTCATAGTTTTCACTTTGTCAAAATCAGAATATAAGGCCATCAAAATAGAAGACTAAGATCATCTCAGTTTGTATGTGACCCAGCCCTACTGAAGGAGCCATATCTCCTCACACACACAGAATCAAGCAAAACTATTTCATAAGAATTTATATGAGACATAAAGTTAAAACCTTTGTATTTTACACTTTCCCTAATTCCTCTTCTATGGTTACAAAATCGTGGGTGCAAAATTATGCTCTAACAGCAAAACCAATAGAATTAACTCTTGTTCTCTTGGATTACAACTTCCATCCAAGTGATCTACCTCAATTACTCCATAATTCTCCCTAACCATGCATGATTAACATGTTATGAGAGGTTAATTTCAGTTGAGAAAAAGATAAATTAACTTACCTATTGTCCCAGAGTCAGAAAACCTTATGATTCTGTCCTAGGTAGCTCATTCTTCTCCCTCTCCTTCTCCTTCTTCTTCTTCTTCTTCTTCTTCTTCTTCTTTCTTTCTTTCTTTCTTTCTCTCCTCTTTCTGTTGTATTTCGTCCTTCTCCTCTCTTACCAGACCCTAATGATCTGTATTCTTATTTTAAATAAAATAAAAGATTGGGGGCTAGTTTCCTATTGGTTGAAAGTTAAAAGTTTTGCTTTTAGTCCCTCCTCTTCACTCCTTAAGCACTTCCATCCATCTTTTAATTCTTAAATGCTCCTTATACTTTTAATTAAGCTCTAAAACACCATTATTTATGATACTATAACATGCACACAACATAAAACAATTTGTCATGCAACTATACAAATACTATATATATGTTCATGTGTCCCCAAATGCAACGGTGCAAGTGTCATTGTCATGTTTTTACAATTCACATGTCTAAATGATTATTTATCCAATGCATATGTTCATATGGGTTTCATATCATTTATGTAATGAATATATTCATATGATAATGCGAATGAATGTGAATAGGGATGTTACATGTAAGATCTACAAGCTTATCTCTCCACTGTCCTTACAAAGTAGAAATTCCACCATCAGAATGGCTATTAGGATATGGGTTTGGGCAACACTAGTATCATTCCTCAAACGGTGGAGAGCATGCATAAATGATGTTAAGATCTTCTCCTCACCTAAGGTGTATAAAGGTCTTTGATATGTATGTCCAATATGTAATCTAATCGTGCAATATGGTTTTAAATCTATCAATACATTCAAGCTATCCACTTATCTTTTCTCTTTAAAATTATTTTGTAAACCACATTGTAATTAACTGCAAGAGGATGGTAATCAAAATAATACAGTGCACAATGGTGTGTGTAGATATCATCAGAAAGACAATGACAATAAATACTAGAATTTGATGATTATATTTTTATCTGAAAATCAAATATTATAAATGGGATTTAATATATTGGTGCAATAAAAATAAACTAAATTAATAATTGAGTGCAAAAAGATAAAAACAATTGAGAAAAAATCTTATGATAAAACACCTAAGACACTTGATCTCACTAATAGAAAATCATAAAATCATTAATCTTTTAATACTATGTTGGATTAAGAGTTGCAACTATCAATTGTCTCTCTAGTTATTAAGGCTGTCTCTCGAGATGTCACTTAATATGTAATCGTTCCTCTAGATCAATCTCTCAATGTGAATTAAGAGTGCATTAATTTATTAACTTAAGCAATCATTTAAGTGATAACAATAGGTTAAGTGGGTATCTTTACTTATCAATTAGCCTAATGGAAATGATTTTAGGTATATTTTGATTTATAATCTCTCAATTTATAAATGAAATATAAGACATATACTTGGTGATCAAGAACTATTTACTTGCAAAATAATAAAATCCCAACATAGTCATTAAATCATAAATCAATCAATCATTATTGCTGCATTAAGGTCCTAAATTAAAGATATATCTAAACATACTAGCAAAAGAAGCCAAATCCAAAAGCAAAAGCTTTAACTTAATAATGAAAATAAGACATAAGAGAAGGAAAGAAGAAATCTCATGATGGTCTTGATAGATCTTCTCCACTTATTCTTCCTTGTTCTAATGAATCTTTGAACTTTTACACTTGGTCACCCTTTGAAACTTGTTTTCCCTTGTTTTCTTATCTTAAAAACTCGTCTTTTTATTACCTAAAAGTACTCCTTTCAAAATCTTGAACATTGGTTGACCCAAAAACATATGCAATAAAGTAAGTTATGAAGCATCCAAGTCGTAACCTGTGACTAGAGTTATAGCTTGCAACTCTCATCAGGCTAAGGGAAGTCACAATTTGCGACTTTGGTCCTGGGCACGACAATGTGCTTCCCATCTTCACACATCTAAATTTCCAGATTGGTCCAAACTTGCTAAAACAACTATAAAGTAGTCAAGTGTGGGAAATAACACCAAATCATTTAAAATAACTTCATTTAAACAAAGATTAGCATTAAATCAAGCTCAAAATTCACCAAATATCTATGAACAAATTAAGCCTAATAAATTCCCCCACACTTGAACCATTAGTTATCATCAAAGAATAAATAGGTAAAAGTTTTATAACTTTTACAAACATATATAGCCTCATTATGCTCGTAATAATAATCACCTAAGTACCACAAAAGATTTACCAAATAAGAACTCATTCAAACAAATGAACTTATATTACTAGCTCAAAAATCAAACTCATTCATTCATGATTAATTAGAAACAACAAAATTATATTTTACATATATATCTCAACAATCCTCTAACTAGACCATTAATAGGCATAATCATGATATAAAATCTTTTTGATCACCCTTGCCTATTAACAATGAGAAGAATAGCTTAAAGTGTATGAGATCATTAAGATTAATCTTTCTTTTCAACACTTTTTTTTCAATATTTCTTTTAAAAAGTTAATATCTCTTTTTATGGAAATATACAAATTGAAGATGAATGCACCTAGTTACTTAACATATAATTTCATTTGAAAGAATGTGGCTTATCAATTGCTTGAGGAGATGGCAACAAATAGTTATTAATGGATAACCGAAAGAATTTATGCCAAGAAAGGTAGTGGGGGTTATAGAGGTCGATCAATTAACTACTATGCAAGCCCAAATAGTTACCTTTTCCAAGCAAATCAATGTTATGAATTGCAATACCATTTCTTCTTTAAATATGCAAATAACTACATATGAGTTTTGTAGAAGAGGTGGTCATGTGAGTACGATTATCAAGTTAGTAATCCATTCAATTTTTTAAATGTTGAGTAAGCAAACATTATAAGGAATTTCAATAATAGACAAGGCAACAACCTTATTCTAATTCTTACAATCCTGGTTGGAAGAATCATCCAAAGTTTCTTAGAATGGAAATAATTCCTTAAGACCATAAGCACCCTTAGGTTTTCAAGCTCAATTGTAGTAAGAAAATAAATCAAGTTTGGAGGTCATGTTGGATAAATTCATTGTCAAGATTAATGAGAGGATGGATGCACAAGATGAAGCTTTAAAAAGGTTAGATGCTAAAGTTGATCAAATTAATAACATTATTTATTTGTTGGACTAGGTTGGTCAAACCAAGTCCAATCTCTTTTTGATCTTGACAATATACATTGAAAGGTTCTAATGTCATTTTTAAGTGTTGATCTTGCTGAAATTAAAAAAGGAACTCATTGAAAGTTGAATGGAAGCTTAAAATGTAATGACCGTATTCATATTTGCTCTGATATTAATAAATGTAACGACCAATTACATTTACTAATAAATGTAATGACCACTTGTGTTTACAAATCATGTTGCTCTGATACCAATAAATGTAACAACCATTGATACCATTTTTTACTACCATAATTTGTAATGCTACAATAGGTACCTCAGAGCACTCAACATTCTGGATTTGGCTGTCAGCCCTGCGATGTCATACACACTGGGATTTGCACGTCTGCCCTACGTATGCTTGAGCCCTCTGTGATACCAAAACTGTAACATCTAAATTCATTTGTCAAACCAATAATTGTGATACCCATTGTTCTCATTTGTAAATAAGCTTTGATACCACAAATTGTAACGTCATAACGTGGCTACAACTGGTATCTATCAGAGCACTCAACATCTGGGATTTGCCTGTCTGCCCCACGATGTCATACACACCGAGATTTGCACGTTTGGCCCGCGTGTGCTTAAATCCTCTGATACCACCAATTGTAACTATTATCTTCAGTTGCAACTCATGGCATTTCACGTTTGGAAATGCATACACATTAAGGTTTATTCATCATACATATATAATCCCATATGTATTTAATGTGCACATATGTTAACTAATATCAGGACCAGTAACCATAACTAGTTCCTATCAAATGTATGTACATGATGCAAGGAGAGAGAGTTGGAATTCAGTCGACGACCTGTGTTACATGTGTCTTTAAGCAAGACTTTATGTACTAAAGTGTCCAAAGTCTATGCTTCAGTATATGAAAAATAATTGCGATTTGGTGAGTCACGACTCAGTGAATAAAAACAATAATCAAATTCTCATGGCATAATTTATAATCAAATATCATCAAGATACATTGCAAGTATAACAATTGACTATACAAGTGAAAATGCAATAGCTTTGTTTTTGTCGTGACCGAGCACGACAAACATTGCTCTTGGGATATTCATGTGATTCATGTAACATATGATTTGGGACCTATTGGTCCATCTTCCTGTAATTCATTTGGCATATGATTTGGGACCTATTGGTCCATCTTCCTGTAATTCATTTGACATATGATTTGGGACCTATTGGTCCATCTACCTGTGATTTGCAAGTGTTTGACAAGTCGGTCACAACGCCCCTTTTAGTTCCATATGCAAGTGCTTATTCACAAATGATATGCCAAGTAATCGTTAAGAGCATTTAATTCTCACTTAGCATGTATTCCCATGTAACATGTAACAATTCAATCATGTATACATGTAATAGAACATAATCATATTATTTCCATGTAACATGTAACAATTCAATCATATATACATGTAATAGAGTATAATCATATCATACAATTATCACATACACCCATTGAATCCAATTATTGTTTCTACTCACTTTTTGATGTGACCAACCTTTATGGTAGG
>CATIWR010022524.1:0-12526 GCA_949677035.1 Omphalea diandra | reverse complement strand
TACCAATACTAAAATGATGTCCAATCTTGTCCAAAATAGAAACAGAAACCAAATTTCTCCTAAAAGATGGAACATAAAAAGTGTTCTCCTAAACTAAACAAAATCCAGATTCCAAGATTAACCTAACTACTCCTACTTGCTCAACATCTATCTCCAAATTGTTTTTAACTCTAAGCTTGGACTCTCTTTCACTTGGTTTTCGTTTGCTTATGAACCCCCGCAAGGAATAGCAATATGAACAGTTGCACCACTATCAAGCCACCAAAAATTTGGTGGTACATCAACCATATAAGATTCAAAGCAAACATAAGCCAAAGGAATACCTTTATCTTTCTTCTTTAGCCAAGCTATGTATTGATGACAATATTTTCTCATATGACTTTCTTTATGATAAAAGAAACATTTCACCTTACTTTTATGGACACTCCCAAAATCTCCCTATTTCTTGGTCTGATTCCTACCATGCCATTTAAAATTTTGATTCCTTTTAGGAGCATAATAATTAGGTTTAAACTTACCTCTATCCTTTTTAGGATCAGCCCTAGGTTATGTCAATAGCATGATAACCTTACCTTTTTCTTTCTTGATTTTCTTTGCCTCAGCATCACATTTGGTTATAAGGTCATTAATGGTCCAGGTAGTGTTTTGGATATTATAAGCATTCTTGATTTGGCTGAATTTAGGAGGCAAGGAGTTTAAAGTTTGGTGAACTACAAATTCATGAAAAATCTCAAGTTTAAGACCCTTAAGTTTGGTTTGAAGGTGAACTATATTTAGAATGTATTCTCTCACATTCTCACTCTAGTTGTATCTCATACTAGTTAACTGACTCATTAGGGTCTCAACCTCAGCCTTATAGGATACAAAGTATTTATCTTTTACAGCAGCAAGAAAAGTTTTGGCAGTAACATCAATAGGCAAACTACTCCTAAGGTATTCAGGAATAGTTTTCCTCATGGTCATAAGACTGAGACGATTTGATCTCTCCCATTTGGCATGTAGTTCTTTTTCATCAACATTACTCTCACAAGTGGGTTTAGCAGACTCATATTTATAAAAGGCATAATCAATCTCACCTATTCCCAGGATAAATAAAATATCATCTTTCCACCTCTTAAAGTTGGTACTAGTCAAGAGTTCAACAGTCGCAGTACTGTTGTTGAGACTAAAGGAGACTGTTTGTGACAAAATAAAAGCATGTATTAGAATTAGGCTATATACAAAAAATCAAATTTATGATTTATACAATCTAGAAAATTCTGGCATCACTACACATTCCCCTTTAGACAGAACATGCACATGCAATAGAATTTCTAGTTATGAAGCACACAATTAAGATCACACTAGTTTTGAGAAATCTATCCCCTTTGGGCAAACAGACTCTCTAGACTAATGCAACTCTAAGCACAAATAGTTTTATCTCAACAAGCTCTCCCAAAATCAATGCATCCAATAACCCATTTTGGGAAAGTTATTATATACATTAATTTAGAATTATCTCTTCATTCCAACAAGCACTCCTAAAATTAATGCATCTAATAACCCCTTTGGGCAAGTCATTATATACATTGATTTGGAATTATCTCTTCGCAAAAATTAAAAATAACTCTACGAATTTCAATGGATGTCCCACTTTGGCAGTAACACCTACATCAACCCATAAAATTATTTTTAATTAGAGGTTTATACTAGCTTAATTAAAATACAAACTAAACACAAATATATATATTTCAAAAATATACACAAGGTACTAAACATGATATAACTTAATTTCAAACACATGATTATTTTCTCATATATGTGCAAAATAAATATTTATTATTTATTTATTTAATTTTATCACAAAAATTAATATCACTAAATAATAAACTGAAAATTAACTGTATATATATAAACCACCTAAATATTAATACACATATGTATTAATAATTATTGAAACAAAATTAAAATATACCATAAAGAATCATGAATATAAGTATGTCTATCTAAATATTTACTCGCATAAGGAAATAATAGATAAAACATTCAGTTGAGTTGGTTGAGTGTTGGGATTAGGATATTGCGGTCGTGGGTTCGAGATCCACGACACACATCCCTTTCCCCTTTTATTTTTGGTTATCTTTCCCGCACAACTGCAGATCATTGTTTGGTAGAGGCGACTTCGCCAATCCTATGTGCAATATCAACACCATCAACCAACAACTTGCCCACACAAAAACAAACATCACAGAACGCCCGATCTTCATCCTTTTCATATCACAGAATGTCGATCTTCATTGGCAAATCCAAAACAATAACCACATCGACGACCAAATCAACAATCAAATCAAACAAAAGCAAGCATCGCAACACAATTAACACAAACACAGAGAAAATGTTCAATCTTCGATTTCAATGTTTGCGGGTTTCTCATTTTTGCGAATGGGATTGGGACATGAACAGACACTTCACTTCTGCATCTGAGCACCACCAATGGGAGAAGGACTAAAGCATGAGCTTATCGACCATGGAGCGGAGGAGATGGGTTGCGGCTGCTCGTAAATTAGGTTTTGGAACCAAAAACAAAAGAAAGGGGTTTTCTGCTTTTTTTGTTTTGTGAAAGAATCACAGAAGGGAGAAAGGGGGGAAAAAATTGGAAGAGAAGAAGGGATTTGTCCAACGCGGGTTTCGAACCCGCGACCTCTTCTACAAACAACGCAGTTACCAACCATCTGGGCTAATCGATTAGTTTGTGATGGTATAAGTAAATTAAATATATATACCAAGCGATACAACAACATTGATCATCAAAATAATTAATTTTTTTTATTAACAATACAAAATATTTAGAGTTCTAAATTATGTACAATTTCATGCTCTGATACCACATGTAATAATTTAATTCAGGATCTAGTATATAAATTTAGAACACCAATATTAACAATTAAGTGGAAACAAATTGTGTACTTGTCTGCGCATTGAATCCCAAATTGTTTTGAGCCATGTTTATAGCCGCTGAAATTAAACACTGAGATAATAAGTCAGAAGGGTTGAAAACAAAAGTTAGGTCTTGCTCTCCTTGACCTTCTCACATGACGGCTACAATGGGCGTAACAGCTAGAGTTGTCAATATGAAGACGGGAGAGGAGACCTAGCCTATTATAATAAATTTTAACAGTCTCACCCATCACAGGTCTATACTAAAATGGGTCTACAGTGACCGTTTTTCATATCGGCCCACAAAAGGTATCACAAGCTTATAACTCAATTGATCACATTTTAATTGGGCTTAATTGATCACATTTTAATTGGGCTTACCCCAATCAATAAATTATATTATTTAGTCCGTTTTATAAATAATTAAAATAAATCCATAATTAATATTAGTCCACATAAAAATTCCAAGAGGTCTTTGATTGAAGACATTTATAGAGTTGGTCAAAATCAATAAAATCATTAATAATTATATATTAAGGTGAATGTATTTTAAAAACAAAAGACAATAAAATACAAAAGTTAATTTATTACTTTGTGTGTGATTTTTTGTAACATATTCTTTAGGAACTACATTACCTTCCGAATTACTAATTGATACTGATGATGATGTTGCTTCAGTTACATGAGATGATTTAGAAATTTCTTGGAGTAGGTTTTTATTAGTATTAAAGCATTTAAAAATTCATTTTATTTATTTTTTTTTTTTTGCTATAACATGCTTAAAGGCATTTGAAGTTTGGGCAACATTTGTTGTAGGAGACTTTGATGCTAAAAATAAAATGTAGATGATTTTATATGATAAATTATACGAGTCATTTGTTCGAGTATTAAGTACAACTTTTGTAACCTAAAGATATTGCTCGTGATAGGAGGTAACGAGAACTTAACTTTGCAGGTTTGAGTTAAATTATTTGCTAGTAGGCCAATTAAATCTATTGTTGCATGACCAAAAATTAAAAAAGTTGTTGATCCTGTATCATCTTCGACAATGGTGTTCAATTTATACTTGTATATCTATTTGCAATAAATTTTTAGAAGATATATAATTATTGAAAATTAAAGTTTAAATTCCGAAATAAAAATTATCAATAAATTGGTGGATCTTTTAATATGCCACTATTGTTGCACCAAACTTCATTGTCATGGTTCTGAACACTACTTTTGCATTGTTGGCATGCTCTATATTACCACCAATAGAGACATCAACATCTCTAATTATTGCTTCACATATGAATTTAATGTCTCGTATAATATATAAATGTAATATATAAATTATGTAAATAAAATATTTTCATAAATTGCAATAGCAACCAAAAATATTTAATAATCATACATCGTTAGCATGAATGTCTAAGGACAATAATTCTTGAACAATTTTTTCTTATTTGTATTTTATAACGTAAGGTTATTATCGTCAATTTAAAAATTTTTTTATATCATTTGTGTCCACAAAAATTTTTAGTCACTTATATATATATATATATATATATATATAACCATGCTTTAGTAATTAACTTTGCTCTTTATCTCTCATCCATCTATTTTGTTTTATTAGTTTCCATCTAAGACTTTTTAACTAGTGACTACATTCAAAACAAATTTAATTTTTATCTACAAATTTTCAATTTAGTAATATTAAAGTAATTTTTAAAGTTATGAAATTAGAAATTTGAATCTTAGTCAAAGTAAAATTAATAAAATAGATTTTTAGAGTGGTGTATTAGATTAAGAGAATTAAAGATTTTTATGAACTTTAAAAAGTTAGAAGCACAATTAAAACTTTTAAAGACATTTGTAGACTTTTAAGTGAATGATTTTTATAGAGTTCATAGATTTTTAATGACTTTTGTGAAGTTTATAAATTTGCGAATGACTTTCAAATACTTTATTTAAAAAAACTTTTATAGACATAGACGTTTATAGATATTATTAGACTTTTTTCATTTCTAATATTTATATAATGTAATGAATTTAAATTTTTCATGCAAATAAAATATGTGCATAGTTGCAACTGAATATCCAATCAAATAATATATTATAATATTATAATAAAGTTTAGTTTTTTGTATTATACACTAATAATACAAAGTTTTCATATTTGATTTCTATGACAATTATTGTTAATTTTATTGGTAGCTTTATGCTTTTATAACTGTGTTAGCAATTACTTTTTTTATTATAATTTGCTTCTTATATGTTTTTCATGATACTTGAAGTTTGTGTCATTGTCATTCTTATTTTCCTCCTATTTTAAAATTGAAATTTTAAGTTTTTATGATTCATAATAGGGGCAAATGAAGGCAATTACGTAGATAATACATTAATAGAAATCTTATAACAAGATGTTTGTGATAAGTATTATAATATATTATAATATTGAGAATAATATTATAATTAATATTATTATAATTATAATAATTGTATAATAATTTTAACAATGTTAAAATATTAATAAAAATAACTTAAAATTTTTAATTTTTAATTTATATTTGATTCAATATTCGGAGTAAGTGGATGTCTGATCAAGTCTATCTATACCACCTAGCTATCTCATTTAAGTTATTAATATCATTACTAACACTAATTTATACTACACTAAAAGGTCATCCAACATCTACAAAAATTTTGAGAAAATATGAAAAAGAATTTTTGGATATTTTATTTATATTATTACCTAAGAAATTATCTAAAGTATATAAAAGTTTATGGTTTTTAAAAGTCAATGACTTTTTAAATATGATTAACTTTTATAGATTTTATAAAAATCATAATTGAATACTCTTATTTTTTATAGACTTTTTAAAATTTTTTATTAAATACTATAACTTTTGAGAGTCTTTAAAAGTCATTAATTTCAAATATTATCTTTTGTAGATAAAATACTCATACATCTTTCTTTAAAAAATAAGGAAGCCCAAATACTCAACAAAAATTTTGAAGAGAACCTAGATCCAATTAGAGCCCGTTTGGGATTTAACTTTAAAAGCTCAAAAGTGGATCCAAGATATTTAGTTACTGTACCAAAAGTTGGTTTAAAAAGTAGAAAATCAAGGTTTCCAAGAAACATCAAAAGTGATGCTTCTCACTTAAACGCCAGTTTAAAAAAACACGGGAATCATTTTTTTACGTTTAAAAATGTCATTAATGAATTAAAGTAATTACAATTATGTCATATATAAAACCATCATATCTATTCACTTCACTCTTCAAAGGAAAAACGAGCATAACTATTTCTGCATTTTTTTTCTTCTCTTTCATTTTTCTCATTCACTCTTTTGCATTTTTTCTCTCATGCCCTAACCTTAACTCCCTTCTTCTTTTTTTTTTTTTTTTTTCTTTCTTCAATGCCTCTCCTCTCTTTAGTTTCCTCCTTGCCGCTTTGATTACTCGGCTCTGATCGTGGTTCAAGTATTCACAACTCCTTCTTGTTTTATTTACTATTTGAATTTTCAATTTCAAGCTCTAGTTTTATGCTTACAGTTTCTTTTTTTATTTTTAATTAGAGTTTAATCTTTCAGTTAACAGTTAACTTGTTTCTTTTATATTTTCTTGAATTTATTATTATTTTAATTGATTGAGTTATTTTCATTTTATTCTAGTTATTTATTTTGACCTTAAAGATTCAAAGATGTTTGTCCTGTTTAAAAATTGATCGTTTAATCCTGTTTAAAAATTGATCATTTAATGTACTTTTTTTGTGGCCAATGACAAGAGAATAAGAATTATTGTGTTTGGCTATTTTGTTATTATTGTTAGTATTGTTGAAGATTTAGTTTTATTGTGTTTTGTTGGGATTAGTTTGTAAATGTGTGCAAAGCATCTTGCACATTGCTGATTGATGGGGAAACTTATAGTTATCTAAGTGTCAAAATGTTGGACGGGGTGGTGATTCCATCATAGTTTTGGGCACACAAAGAAAAAATGTTTTCATTAGGATTGGAGATGAGGTAAAATGCTTTCTTAATTAAAAAAATTAAAAGAAAAATATTGTCATTAATTCTCTACTTGTATTGTTATTTGTTAGTTGTATGAGGCTAAATATTTAATCTTTAATTAGTTAAAATTATATAAATAAAATATTAAAAGAGCCACTTTTAGTTTATTGAAAATGAAAATTTGTTGAAATCATCATGACTACTTGTATGCATGTTATTTCATATTTGATACTGTGACTTATATATACAAATGTATATTAATATGTCAAATCTTTTCATATTATAGTTAACTTGTATTTCATTTATATAATATTAAGATAATTGTTACAAAAAAAATAAATGGATCTAAAAATCAAATGAGTCATGAGAATGAAAATAAAACTGTTAAAGCAAAGTAGACACATGATATGTTGAAAAGTTTTTTAGATATTTGTGTAAGAGCTGTGCAAAAAGTATTTCGACCTAGGACCCATTTATCAAAAGAAAGATAACAATATATACTTAAAGAGGTCCATAGTGAGACTAAATTGAATTATAAAGTCAAATTGAAAAATAAATGGGATTCAATGAAGAATGAATGAAAGTTTTTTCGATAATTGATAGGTAAGGAGATTGGACCATGCTAGGATACGAAGAAAAATACTATTGTTGCATGCGATGATTGGTGGGATGAGAAAATTAAGGCTAATATTTATTCATATCATTTTGAGTTTTATTTGTAGCTATCTATTTAAATCAATTTCTTTTTCAAGAAATTTATTTTTTATTTGTCTATTACTTTTTAATTATGTAGGCTAGACCAACCTATAAAAATTTTCAAAGTTATGGGATTCCTCAAAGTTTGTAGAAAAATGGATATCCTTGTTACTGGAGAGAAAGCTTGGGCTCCATCTATTGGTATGTTAATTGATGAAGATGAGGATGAATACGGTATTGAAAATGATACTTTTAATTTAGAAGGTAGTGGCAACTCTGAATAGGAGCCTCCATTTCTTAAGAATTTGAGTCAACAGATATGTGATGATTTATAAGGCACACAAAGGATTCAAACTGATAGTTATTCAAATGAACCAAGGTAAAAAAGAAAGAAAAAAGAAATTATTTGTCAAGCAAGCAAGTTAAGAAGGATGACAAACTAAAGAAAATAAAAAATCCATCAAGTGGTTCAGTAAAAATGTCATAACAAATTGATAGGATAGTTGCTACAGTTGAGAGTAGGGACACCATAACTTCTAGGATGACAGATTTACCTGAATGTATCATTTTCTAAAGTTTATGCATAACTCATTTCCTTGCCAAAAATTGAGGTAGACAATGAACTTTGGTTACTTGGCACTAAATTATTGGAAAACAAGACCAAAAGAGAGGTTTTTGCTCGCATTAAAAAATCATAGGCTAAATTATCTTGGTTGAAATATCATCAACCAAAGGCTAACAAGTAAAATTAAATAAATTTATTACTATGTAGTGATTTGAACAATTTTAGTTGTTTGGATGTTTAAATTATTTGTAGATTTTAGAACTAGTTTGTTTGTTGAATATTATTGTTTACATTTAACTTATTATTTAAGCATTTATAATTTTGTATGTTAATGCTGTGATTTTTTTTAAAATTAGATATGGACAATAATGTGCAAACAACAAAACCATGATGATGATGATGTTGGGAATGATTTCGAGGATGAGACATTCAACATTTGTGAAGATGATATTACCAATCAGTTAATAATATCAATAACTGGTGCAATAACTGAATATTATTACAAATATATTTATAAAGAACCTTGTATGGTTTCATACTAAACAGGTTATAAAATGGTTGATGGATATTATAAGTAGTCATAGAGATCGTTGTATTAATATGTTCAGGATGGAAAAGGAAATACTTATCCAACTTAGTTTTGACTTGAAAAATAAATATGAGTTGAAAGCATCAAGAAGAATGTTTGTGATTGAGAAAGTTGCAATAGTTTTATATACTCTTGCTCTCAACGCATCAAATAGGCATGCTCAAGAAAGATTTCAACATTCTGGTGAGACAATTAGTTGGTATTTTAGACAAGTGTTACATGTCGTATGCTTGATGTCAATGGATTTAATCAAGCCTATATATCCTTAATTCAATGAAATTCCTCCAAAAATATTATAGGATACAAGATATATGTCTCATTTTAAGGTAATATAGAAAAATTCTTTATTCTTTAGGTTTATTTATTATGTTATCTTTGTTGATTTTTTAAATATCTTTGTCACGTAGGATTGTATTGTTGCAATTGATGGTATACATGTTCCTGCATACAAAGCTCTTGAGGAACAAATTCTATATATTGGTAGAAAGGGAATCCCTATATAGAACACCATGACCACTTGTAGTTTTGATATGCAGTTCACATTCGTATGGGCACAATGGGAAGGAACGACTCATGACACACACATTTTTTTTCAGCAATTAATGATCCACTTAGCAAATTCCCAATGCCTTCTAAAGGTATACTGTAGCTATCATTTATTTATTTACTTTTAATTTTTCATATATGTAGCTATGTCTTATGCTTTCAAGGTTATATTAATTATTAATATGAATATTATAAGAAAATATTATTTAGTAGATGCAGGATATCCAAATGTCAATGTTTATTTAAAACCTTATATATGAGTTAGATATCATTTACTTGAATTTTGTCGAGGACAATAACCATTGAGATGAGATGAAATTTTCAAACATACACATTCTTCTTTGTGTGGAGTAATTGAGAGGACTTTTTGGGATGTGGAAAAATAGATGACATATTTTAGATAATATGTCTGCATATCCTTTTAAGATACAAGTCAAGATTGTAGTTGTTTCTATAGCTTTACATAATTATATTAGAGGGGCATCAAAAGGAAATAGAGTTTTTTAAATATATGATAGTAATCCTGAATATATATCTTCTAATGCAATACCAGATATTGATGGTCTTCCACTTGAAACTCGTAGAAATTATGAAACATGTCAAATAGATGATATTTGCAATCAAATTGCATGTAGTTTATTATCTCTTAGGAATTAATTATAAGAAAATACATTATATTTAACTCAAAAAAATAAAATCATTGTCTAATGATTATTCTTATGTTATACTTTTCTTTTAAAAAAATTATTATGTTAATTTTAAGAGTTATAAATTTAATATTTTTTTTAATGTAATATTGTTGGAATGCACTTTTATTCTTACTTTTCCTTACTTATTACAATATTTTTTTAAAAAAAGGTGTAAAATTAATATATTATTTAGATTTTTTTAGAAGATAATATGTTATATTATTGAATTGAATTTAAGTAATATTGTTCATTTTCATATAATCAATAATTAAACATAAAAATACTAATAAATAATATTATATTTTATATATTTGTCCATTTTTATTATTTATATCTTAAAATAACTTCAAATAATGGTTTTTAATTAAATATTTTGATACTACTTCTTTCTTCAGCAACAGTTACTAATTTAATTTATCAAATAGAAAACTACTTCTACTATCAATAGATTTCCTTTCAGCGCTTTTAAAATCAATAGAAGCAGAATTAAACAATAACCTCAAACAGATCCTTAATGGCCCATGGTTCCGCATTTTGAAGGGCATAATTTAACTCTTGCAATCTCAAAACGCCACTCGTTTTGGTACACTAAAGATCATCAGGGGCATATCCGTAATATCGAGCAAAGAGAAGACTTACACTTGTATATATCTCGGAGCCGGAGATTAGGGTTTAGTGCTATCAGCTGTGCGCCTCTGCCTTCCTCTGCACATCAAGCCCATCTCTTTTAGTCTTCTCTGCAGCCTCTTTCGCTAATCCAAAATGGGGTCAGATCTGCTTTCAGTTTTCATGAATATTTTTGTTAGCAATTGATTTTTAATTTCTTTTTTTGATCAATTTTGATCTGTTTGGTTGCTGACGAAGCTGTTAGAGAACAACAGAGAATGTAACAACAGAGAATGTAGTAGCAGTAGTACCAAGTGTTGCTGCAACAACGCTAACGATAATGTTTTATTTGTTCAGTGCATGTTTTGGCATGTCTTTAGATTGGTATTTGTTTGGATGGCTTGTTTTGCTGGTAATTATTAATAAATACCTTTCTAGTATGCTTTTAGATTGATCCAGGTCTCGTTTTATATATGATTTGATTATGATGCAAGCGATAGATAGATCTTTCGTTTTGCTTTTGATATGTTTATTTATATTGTCATTTTATTAGGTTTATGGAAGTGATTTTTAATCACATATTTGAGTACTTTAAACAACCATTTAAGGTCATATTTCTTATAAGCTTTAGTTTTTAGAATGATAATTATTGTTATGTAGTTAGCTTGTAGATGAACCTTCGTTGCTTCTTTGTTGACCTCTGGGATGTGGACTTGAGGCATGGAAACAACCTCTTAGTGGAAGTTAAGGGGAGGGCTGCATGCTAATGCCTCTACCGTTCCTTAATCCCCACAGTAGTCTGGGAGCATTTCATGGCTGTGTGATTACTGAGTCCATTTTAGGATTCAGCATGTGTCTGCTCATCTGATTCAGTCTTGATGGTTCTTTATTCTTATTTATTCTAGCATTGTTGTTGGGGGTTACTGTTTTGCAAGCATTGAATGTGTTTGCTTTTGTTGGCTTTTCTTTTATATTTTATTGGAAAATGGGATATTTATAGAATTTGAACATAATTCAGGAAAACACGTGGAATGGGAGCTGCTCGTAAGCTCAAGTCCCACCGCAGGGAAGAGAGGTGGGCTGATAAGCAATACAAGAAGTCTCATCTTGGAAACGAGTGGAAGAAACCATTTGCTGGTTCATCCCATGCTAAAGGCATTGTTTTGGAAAAAATGTAATACTCTATTTTCATCTTTTTAGTGAACCAATTTGCCTCATTTACATTGCTTACAGAATATTTGCTCATTGGCTTATGCAGTGGAATTGAAGCTAAGCAGCCAAACTCTGCTATCAGAAAATGTGCACGTGTTCAGCTGATTAAGAATGGGAAAAAGATTGCTGCCTTTGTGCCGAATGATGGTTGCTTAAACTACATTGAAGAAAATGTAAGTTTTTAGTGATTGCTATGGGTGTGAAATTTTTCATAGACTTAAAACATCTGTGAGCCTAAGCTCTATAGCTGTTTAGAAAAATATATCTAGCATTGATTCTTTTTTGAATTTTGAAAACATTTCCATAGGTTTTTCATTATAGTTTTAAAATAGCAAAAAAAAAAAAAAAAAAAAGGTTATTTTATAGATTCTTACCAATGTTATCTTTTAAACCTTTGGTTAATTTGCTCTGGTGTTTGGCGATCTTTTCTTGGTTCTGAATTTGATTTAGCATATACTTGGCAGTAGAATTTTTTTGGTTCTTGCCTATGCCTCATCTCTTAATGCATGTCAGATTGACCTGGAATGGAATTCATACTATATCATTGTTGAAATTCTCTTCTGGTTTAGACTTAATGAATGCTTGATTGGTGCAGGATGAAGTTTTGATTGCTGGATTTGGTCGTAAGGGGCATGCTGTGGGAGATATTCCTGGAGTCAGGTTCAAGGTCGTGAAGGTGTCTGGTGTCTCCCTTTTGGCTTTGTTTAAAGAG
>CATIWR010022523.1:0-23839 GCA_949677035.1 Omphalea diandra | reverse complement strand
AGAAAACACTTTGTTGTAAGGTTGTGTGTTAGCCATTAAAACACAAATTGTAGTAAGTTGGGTGTGAGCTTGAAAAACACCATTGACTTAGTAAAATACCCAATTGAGAGATTGGGGAGTGGACGTAGGGATTGTTTTGTCCAAACCACTATAAAATCTTTGAGTCCTTACTATTCTTTCTTCTTCTCTTCATCTTTATTTTAAATTTTTATACACCAATTCAACCCCCTTCTTGGTGCCTAGGGACAACAAATTTGATACAACCATGGTTATAAGTATGCCCAAATGAGTATGAATGCTTGGTATACAACTATAGTCATATTCCATGCAAGTGGACCTAATGTTTATGCATATTTTTCTTGTTTGTTAGCCTGACCTTGTTGTACTCTCATAGTAAGAACTTTAGATATACTTATCCAAATGACTTGATTGTTTTTTCAAATAAACTAGACACATAATGATACAATATATTAAAATTTCATATCAATATAAGACATATAGAAAATGTGGTGAATTTTTGAATTCTACCCTATTTTAATGTCATCTCAATCTGAGTATGTCTTACATTCATGGGTATATCTAAAATTGTACAAATCCAATTATGAAAATGATTTATTAGAAGATACATATCACATATAGGAACATTTTTCATGTTTTATACATTGTCAAATTCAGTCTATAAGGTTACCAAAATAAATGGTCAATCTCAAGGTGAGCAGGTTTTTAACATATTGAGAATCAATCACAATAAATGAGCAATATCTTATCAACCATGATATTTGGCAAAAATATTTTATAAAAATGTGGGTTAGACACAAATATACAACTTTCAAGTTTGTAACATCACCAAATTTTCATTCTATGACCATCAAATTCTTGAAAAATAGAACTAAAAGATGAAATAAGTTCCATCAGGTTTAAGATCAGTCATAATAAAAGAGGTATATCTCTTTCCACATAACAAATTAAGGAAAACTAATTCATAGGTATTTGAAGGGGATATAACCCTACAAATTTCATGTTTTTCAGCCTTTCTAAATCAGCACATAAGGCCATCAAAATATATGAAAACAACCAGACTTAGGAGATAACAGTTGGTTTTGAACTAGCCCTAATGAAGTAGCCATAGTTCTTCACTCACATCAAATTAAGCAAAACTATTTTACATGCATTAAGATGGTCTATAAAGCTACAACTTTCATGGTTTACACTTTCCATAATTCTTCTTCTTGGGTTATGAAATCACACAATCAACTCTGTTTTTCTTATGCTACAACCTCTATACATGAGCTCCATCTCAAATATTCCATAATTCTTACTAACCAAGCATGATTAACATGTCATGAGGGAGGAATTTCATGTGGGAAGAAAATAATGTAACTTACATCTTTTTCTAAAACTAAAAAAGTTTAGAGTTTTTTCCTAGAAAGCTTCTTCTTCTTCTTCTTTTTTTTCTTCTTCCTTTCTTTCTTTTTTCCTTAGCTCTCTCTTTATTTTAGTGCCCCTCAAATTTATCCTGTCTAATATACTCCTAAAGGATGAAAAATTCAATTTTTAAACCTATTCTAATAAGACAAAATCATGGTGTCTCATTTTCATTGGTTGAAAGTTCACTTTTCATCTTTTAGTTCACTTTTTCATCACCTTCTTCCATCTTTTAATCCTCATATGGTCCTTATACTTTTAAATAAGCTATAAAACACCATTATTTATGATGCTACAACATGCACACAACATAAGATAATTTTTCATACAAGTATACAAATATTACTATATGTTTAAGTCTCCCAAATGCAATGGTGCAAGCATCATCGTCGTGCTTATCCAATTCACATATCTAAATGATCATTTATCCAATACATACGTTCATTTAGGGTTCCAAATCATTTATGCAATGAATATGTTTATGTGAGAATGCCAATAAATGAGGATAGAAATGTTACATTTCTTCTCCTCTTATAAAAAAATTTCTTTCCTGAAATTCAATACTTGTAAACAAATATGGATATTGTCATTTCATGTTCTCTTCAGTTTCTCATGTAGCCTATTCTTGTGAGTGGTGTCTATATAACACCTTAACTAAAGGGATTTCTTAATTTCATAATTGTTTTGTCTTATAATCAATGATTTTCACTTATTCTTCAACATAACTTATAGCATCTATAATTATTATAGTTGGATCCCTAAGTATATGTGTAAGATCATACCGATATTTTTTAAGCATACTCATATGAAACAATAATTTGATTTGGCAATAAGGGCCCTTTGTATCAAGGACTCAGTTTTCCCTTTTTACCAAATTAAATTATTCTTTTTCCATAATGAAACTTGAAGGAAGACTTTATCTCCTTCTCCCAACTCACATTCCCGTTCTCTTCTGTATTGGTCTGCATAGCTCTTTTACCTATCTTATACTGCTTTAAGTTTGCTCTTGATTACATTCACTTTATCCATAGTGTTTTGCACTAGTTCTGGCCCTTCTAAAACATGTTTCCCTTATTCATCCTAATAGATATGACTTTGACATTTTCTTTCATATAGTGCTTCATATGGTGTAATCTATATACTATTATGATAATGATTATTATAAGCAAATTCAATCAAGACAATATATTCATCTCATACACCTTTAAACTCTATCATACAAGATTGAAGCATGTCTTCACATGTTTGAGTTGTCCTTTTTGATTGCCCATTTCTCTGAGGATGAAAAGTAGTAGTGAAACTCAACTTAGTACCCAAAGCTTCTTATAAACTGACCCAAAATCAAGATGTAAATTGTGGCTCTCTATTTGATACAATGGACACTGGAATGTCATGTAATTTGACAATTTCATCCACATTCTTGGCTAAGTGCTTAAGTGAACTACCCCATCAAATAGGCAAAAAGTAAGCTGATAATATCCTAATTTCAAGTCAATTTTAGAAAACACTTGTGCTCCTTGTAACTAATCAAACAGATCATCTATCCTTGGCAAAGGATATTTGTTCTTCATAGTAACTCGATTTAATTGCCTATAATCAATATGTAGCCTTATTATCCCATCTTTCTTTTTAACAAATAATACTAGAGCACCTCAAGGTGACATGCTAGGTCTAATGAATCATTTTTCAAGTAGATCCTACAATTGGGTCTTTAATTCTCTCAACTTAGCTGAAGCCATCCTATAAGGTGGAATAGATATCAGTGTTGTTCCTGGGACTAACTCAATTGTAAATTTTACCTCCCTATCAAGTGGTAAACCAAGTAAGTCAGCTAGAAACACATTTGAAAACACATCTAAAAACTCATTTACCATTGGAATATTTTCAAGTAACTCATTTTTAAACCTTGTGTCTACCACATGTGAGCCTCATAACCACCTTTAATCATGTGAAAGCCTTGATAGCAGAAACTAGACATGCAAGTATAATTTGTCTTTCCTCCTGAAACATAACCCTTGTATGATTTGGAGATTCCAAAATAACTTCCTTAGTAAAACAATTCACTATTGCATGATATTTGGACAACCAATCCATACCGAGTATTATATAAAATTCACAGAGTGTCAATAGTACTAGATCAACATTCAACTTAATGTCATCAATGTGAATCACACAATCATGGCATACCTAATCCACATCTCTGAAAGGAGTACTAACACGTAGGTTCAAACCTAAAGGTTGATGGTTACTACACAATTGTGATGTCATGTTCAATGAAATGAATGAATGTGTGGAGCCAAGATCTATTAATGCATCAACTTTTAAATCATGGAGAAAAAGTTTACCAATGATAACTTCTAGAACAACAACATCTTCTTCCCTAGTCATGGTAAATACTATGGCGAATGTCGGGGATCTAAAACTTTGACCTTCTGATATGCTCATATATTGACCAACTGTAGTTATTCTACCTTTTCCTTTACCCCTGCCAAATGATACTTCAGCTCCACTAGCTTTTGAAACTTCAACTATGGACTCTAATGTAGCTCTGCCTCTACCTCCCTTTGACATTCTAGATCTTTCAGGATAATTTTTAAGCATATGATCAAAAGACCAACAAAAGTAGCACCCACCAGTCAGTTTCCTGCATTCACCCATATGTTGCCTGCCACAATGTATACATAAGGGTTATTATTGCATGACTTAGGTTTGACCTATGCCTACATAAGATGAAACTCATAATCCCCTACCTCTATAGCTAGAGTACACACCTCTAGCACTAGATTGTGATGGCATAATATCTCCATGTTTTCCTTTCTTTCTGTTAAAATCTTTCACAAACTCAATAGGCCCTCTTTTTACTCATTGTTCTATCCTTTATTTTTCTAATCTTTCCACCCTGATTGTAGTAGCTTTTAGCTTAGTATAACTTTCAAGATATGCATCGATGATCTTACTTTTGATCTCATATCTCAGTCCCTCTTTAAACTTTTTACATTTGTCTTTTCAGTGGCCATCATGAAGGATGCATAACGAGATAATTGATTAAATTTTACCTCATACTCTGCCACAGTCATTTTCCCATATTTCAAATTCAAAAATTCCTTTCTTTTATCATCTTTCTACACTTCTGGCATGTAATTATTATTGAACTCATTAGGAAAATCATCCCATGTAAGCACTGCAGGCTGGACATCACTCCCTCGAATGGTTTCCCACCAATCATATGCATCCCCCTATAATAGCGACATTGCATAATTAAACTTTTCTTTTGGTGTGCATTTCATCAAATTGAAAACTCTTTGTGCTCTTTTTAGCCATGTCTCTACCATTATTGAATTTGTGGTACCAAAAAAAGTCATTTGCACCCCATTTTCTTAATTTGTCATACCTTCTTTCTTTTTGATTTTCTGGACCTTGCACTATTGGTTCAATAGTTATGTATTGTGGTTGTCCATGAGATATGTGTTGTGCATGAAAATGTGTAGGAGATCTAACTCTGTCGGTAAGTTGATCTCTAAATGGATGGTATGATGCTTCTATGGAATGCAAATCGGTTGACTCCCCTCTCCTTGGTGAGTCATGGGTGCTACCATGAGTACCTTATGTTAATGCCCTATAGACATATAAGTCATATAATAATGCATAATAGCGTAAAAGTCATGTCATGTTCAGATATATGTCCTTAGGGAACCTATCCCTGCTCTGATACCACAAACTGTAACAACTATTTTCATTTACTAATCATGACATTTATGTCCAAAAATACATATGCATAAAGCTTGATTCATCATACATACACAACCCAACATGTATTTAATGTACATATATGTTAACTAATGTTCAAGGCTAATGACCACAAATAAATTCCTATCTAGGTATATGTACATGATACAAGGAGAGAGAAAGTTGAAATTCAACCGACGAGTTGAGCTCTATGTGTCCATATGCAAAACTTTATGCTTTGAAGTATCCAAACCCTATGCTTTAGTAACTTAAAAACATAATAGCAATTTGATAAGTCGCGACTCAATAAATAAAAACAATAATCAGATTCTTATGGCACAACTAATAATCAAATATCAATAAGATACATTACATGAATAAGAATTGACTATGCAAGTGAAAATGCAATAGATTGATTTTATTGCGACCTTGCAAGGCAAACACTATTCCCAAGAATTCATGTGATCCAAGTGACATTTGATTTTGTTGGCAAACATATAATAAGTGAATCATTTGATCAATAACATATGCCAATAGGACATATTGCTCCTTTTTCTAAGTGATTTACAAGTGCTTGATAAGCCGATCACAACATCCTTTTAGTTTCATATGCAAGTGTTCATTCACAATGGTATATCAAGTAATCATTAAGATCAGATAATTCTCACTCGACCTGTATTCATATGTAAAATGTCACAATTCAATCACATATACATGTGACAGAACATAACCATATCATAAAATCATCACACATACACATTAGAATCCAAATATGGCTTTTACTCACCTTTTGATGTGACCAACCTTTATGGTAGGTTTGTTCCTCTCTCTTGGGTTTTCCTAAAGTATTGAGATTGTAACATTAAATACATATATGGTTTTAAGTATGTCAAAATTAGTATAAATGCTTGGTATGGAACTATGGTCATGTTTCATGCAAGTGGACCTAGTATTTATGCATATTTTTCTTGTGTGGTAGCCTACCCTTGCTGCACTCTTACACCAATAACTTTAGATATAATTATCTAAATGACTTGATTCTTTTTTTTAATAAACTAGACACATAATGATACAACATGGTCAAATTCCATATTAATATAAGACATATAGAAAATGTGGTAAATTTTTTAATTCTACCATGTTTCAATGTCATCTCAGTTTGAGTTGGTCTTACAATCATGGGTATATCTAAAATTGTACAAATCCAACTGCAAAAATAATTTACTATCAAATGCATATCACATATAGGAACATTTCTCATGTTTTACACATTATTTTCATTCTATAAGGTCACCAGGTCAATCAAATGGTGAGTAGGTTTTCAACAAATTGAGAATCAGTCACAATAAAGGAGCAATATATCATCAACCATGATATATTTGGCAAAAATATTTTATAGAAATGTAGATTAGACACAAATATACAACTTTCAAGTTTGGCACATCACCAAATTCTCATTCTATGGACATCAAATTCTTGAAAAACAAAACGAATAGATGAAATAGGTTTCATTAGGTTTAGGATCAGTCACAATAAAAGAGGTGTATCTCTTTCCACACAACAAATTAAGTAAAAATTCTATATAGGTATTTAAAGGGGATATAACCCTATAAATTTCATATTTTGCACTTTGTCTAAATCAACACATAAAGTCATCAAAATATATGAAAACAGGCAGGCTGAGGAGATTTATGAACTAGCCCTAATTAAGGAACCATTGTTTTTCACACACACCAAATTAAGAACAAAATGTTTTACATGCATTAAGATAGGCCATAAAGATACAACTTTCATGTGTTTACACTTTCCTTAATTCCTCTTCTAGGGTTATGAAATTGTGGGTGCAACAAGCTACTTTAACAACATAATCAACTCTATTTTTCTTAAGCTACAACCTCCATGCATCAGCTCCACCTTAAATACTCTATAATTCTCACTAACCAGACATGATTAACATGCCATAAGAGAGCAATTTCATGTGGGAAGAAGATAAATTAACTTACCTCTTTTCCCAACATAAATAAGGTTTAGAGTTCCTTCCTAGTCATCTTACTCTTCTCCCTCTCCTTCTTCTTCTTCTTCTTCTTCTTCTTCTTCTTTTTCCTTTCTTTCTTTCTTTCTTAGCTCACTTTCTTCTTCTGCCCCTTGCATTTATCCTCTTTAATCTACTCCTAAAAGATGAAAAATTCAATTTTAATCCTACTCTAATAAGACAAAATCATGGTGTCTCATTTCCATTGGTTGGAAGTTCACATTTTCTCTTTTAGTCCCTCTGTTTCACTCTTTCATCGCCTCCATCCATCTCCTATTCCTCATATGCTCCTTATACTTTTAAATAAGCTTTAAAACACTATTATTTATGATGTTATGACATGCACACAACATAAGATAATTTGTCATGCAACTATACAAACATTACATATATGTTCAAGTGTCTCAAATGCATTGGTGCAAATGTTATCGCCGTGCTTATCCAATTCACATATCCAAATGATCATTTATCGAATGTATATGTTCATATGGGATTGCAAATCATTTATGCAATGAATATGCTAATGTGAGAATGCCAATGAATGAGGATAGAGATGTTACAATATATTTATGAGAAAAATATCTTTGAGGCCCTCGATAAATTAGACTGAAGAGATTGCATGACTATACAATAATGAATTAATAAAGGTTATCAATGTCATTTTATATCAATTACTTGGAGATCGAGAAAGAATTGAACTATATAAGGATGACATAATCCATATTTTATGTTCAATTGAAATATAATGTGACAAAAAAATTATAATACTATTTGTGATATAGGTTAGGTCGGATTATTGACTTTCACAGAATTTGGATAGTCATAATGTTGTACTAGAGACCACTTATAACTGATGGATTAAAAATAAGTTTTTAACCCACTGTCAATATTATATGAAACTATATAGTAACACATAAAATAGGTCCAAAATGAAATTGGGTTTAATGTAATTTTCATTTATAATTAAGATAATTAAATATATTATCTAGATTATTTAATATATATTTCATTTTAGAAGTTAAAACATAATATGCTATTATCTTACTTGTATCTTTTAGATATATATTGGCATAAATATTTTAAGGGTTAAAATATATACATGCATACTCGTTTTAGGGTTTTATTTATAGAAAAAATGTGTTCATGTTATTCTTCATAAAACACAAACGAAGAGAGAGAAAATCCTAATTTTTGCAGACCCTATGTTTTGAAAGTAGCCTATTCATATAGATATTTACAGAGGATGATCATTCTTTGGTGACGTCTTGATCCAACTTCAAGCTTGAAAGGGTATTAACAGTGTAAACCTCCTCTTGCCTTTCAATAAATTTGACACCTTTCACACAAATTGATAAGATTCATATTCTTTCCTTTCAGTTTAATCAAATTCCATGGATTTTAAGTGAGATTTTTTATAAAACAAAATTATTTTTCTACTATGCATGTTCTACAACACCCACCACAATTGACTCGCCACGGCTTATCAACTGTGATTGTAGGATCTCACGACCCAATCATGTGTATTCCACGTATCGTCTGCCCATTTGGCGGCTTTTGATTGGTTTATCACACCTAGTACCTTTTCTTGCTTAGATATTTTTGCTGCTATTAGATATTTAATGATGTGCTATTAAATAATAAATATCTCCCTCACCACTTTGGCGGCCACTCATGTTGACTCGCAAAAATTGCAACCCAAGTTGACTTAGAGAGGCCACTATCATATGAAATAACGTAGTTTGTGATCACCCTTTTTTTAGTCGAGTTGCAAACATAATCAAACTCAACTCAGTTATAATATTTAATACTCAACTCAAAATTAGATAAATCTCATTTTTTGAATTCGAGCTCAACCCAATAAAAAGTACTTCCCAAAAAATTATCATGTCTTTTTTTACATTATTTTAAAAAATATATTTAATATGTTATCCACTTGTAATTTATAATACATTTTTTATATCTATACCTTAATTAGATTTAATGAAAAACTAAATATACTTTACTAATTTAATAATTAAAAAATTAGTTATAATTAATAAAAATAAACATGTATTTTAAAATATCCAAAAAAATATCCCCTCCCTTTTTCGTATAAAGAGTGTTTAACTTAATATTCTTTCAAAAAAATAGACATGGTTTTTTTAATATTCTTTCAAAAAAAAAAAACACTTAAACTATCTATATACATATTTTTAAAAATCTCAAACCCTAGCTCAAATAACTCAACTGAATTTAAAATTAATATTAACTCAAACTATCTACATAAATATTTTTAATAATCTCAAATCCTAACTCAAATAACTCAATTGAATTTAAAATTAATATTAACTCGACCCAATCATTTAAATAAATAAATAAAGCCACAAACTTCCCAAGTTAAATATTCTCATACTCAAACTTGAGTTGCTAAGGATAGCTCAATCTAAAGTTTAACTAGATTAATATTAGGTTAATCTTAAATACACCAATTTCAAGTAATCCCGACTTGTTTGCACTCCAATTTTCCCATGATATCCAAACACTTGTAATGGCTAATAACTTGGGTTTTGAGGAACAGCCCCTCAGCCAGTGGTTCAAACGTGAAAGCCAATAAGAAAGCCACTTTCCTTTGTGGCAGCAAATGCCAATATAAGCAAAGATGTAGCATTCCTCTTTCATCAACCGAGATATTGAAAATCAGAAAATGCATTCAGCATTTGCCATTAAGCAAAGAAATACGTACATGCATTCCTCTTTTATCAACCGAGATATTGAAAATCAGAAAATGCATTCAGCATTTGCTACCATTACCAACCTAAGGTGGGCATTTCAACAAATGAAAGCAAGAATATCAACAATCAACAATAAGCAGATATATTCAAACAACTTTTCCTTAATTAAACACGGTAATAAATACAGTCAGCCTTTAAACCTCACTAAGAATGAACATACAGGGTTGGATATACAGGATAAGAGGCGCTAAATCTACCAGCTCATTCTAGGAACTAGTACAGTTGTATCTAGCGTAACTTTTCACATAACTACAAGAATGAGGGGAATTTTTACATAAATATGAACATCTGAAACTTGGCTGACATCTGTAAACGACCTTAGTCTGCCTAGGGAATAGTTAAAAATGTAAAATAGAAGGAAAAATTAAGAAACCTCGACAGATTGGCTTGATTAGTTTAGTTACAGTTACTCAGTATCACTATCTGTATCCAGAAAGCTATATTCTTTGAATCTGTCGAGCTTAATTAGCAAAGTTCCTCGGTTCTCTTCACTCCATCTAATGCCTTCCTTTTCAAGAAGTTTTATGATCTGCAATAGGAAAATGGCAAGATATAATATCAAAATCACTTTTGCAGGCAAAATAGGTAATTATGCCGCCCTTAGCTGAATCAATATCAACAGGGGTTAAGTTGTAAGTGATCATTCAAGAAGTTCATGCAAGAGATATAGATGGTTCACAACAATCAATGCTTTCAGCTCTTCAATTTCGATGTTCTTAATAACAAGGTGAAGAACAAAACACGACCAAAAAGGCAAATTAAATCAGCATTAATTCCAAGGGTTAACAAGTATCGACATGGCAATGAATACAAGGATTATTAATGAATCTTTAATAAGATTAAGGGCTACCCTTTTGTTTTGAACAGCCACATTTCAATGTTTCAAATCATAGAAACACATTATATGAATTGGAAACTTACTAGCTAGGGTGCAAACGGACCAACCCCATCGAATTCTTTAATGTTCAAGCTTGTTCAGTTGTTATATAATCAAGCTAGAACTCCAACCAACTTTTATTGAATTCTTACGTCCTATGTTCAAGCTTGATGAGCTTTTACCAAGCTCGAGCTTATTTTCAAGCTCATCCACAAACAAACTTTTAACTCATGTATAAAAAGTCTATCATCTATAAGCCATATTAACTAATGTATAAATAATATTATTGAAAAATATCTACAATTATAACCTTGTAACACACACGATGCCTTAGCCATTGTTGAATGAAAGAATAAAGAGGGGACCTCCTTTTTCATACAAAGAACAACCTCTTATCAAACTATTCTTGAATAATATGATAAATAATTAGCAAATACTATACACAAATAATATGATATCTAATTCCCACATCCGTCACATTTTTTTCTTCTTTATCAAGTTAATATATTTGCTAATTAATTTCTTTTTATTTATAGTTTTACAATATTATAGATGCAACTTAGAATTTTATTTTGTGTTTAATAACAAGTTATATTAGATTATTATGAATATTTTACGATATACATAGTTGTTAGAGGCACAAGACACATTAAGTTGCCAAGGGGCCCTAGACCCTAGGCACAAGGCACAAGTACGCGCCTAAGCGACATGAGATGCAAAAAATATATATTATAGAATTTCATAATATCTATAGGAAATTAGTAAAAAATTAGTTCTATATAAATAAATTGAAAGAACTTAGAAAGTTTCATAGCATAAATCTTAATTAAACAAATTAAGCACTAATGTACTGTGCAAAATATTGAACTGAAAAAATAATAAAAAGAAATAGTATTAAGAAATGAAATAAAGCTAATATGAACTCTATTCTACTCTTTTAAAAGGGGAAAAAAAGCTATTATGCTCTCTTTAGCTTTACTGGATTATCATACTATTCTTGATATAACAAGCAAATGTTATCCCCATGCCATAATCCAAAATAACCTTACCCCCTATTTTTACTAACTGCTAAGGGGTAACTGGAGAGAGGAAAAAACCAAAAAAAAAAAAAAAACCACAGCAGAAACTAAAGAAAACAGCAGCTGCAGTTTAGAGTAGAGAGAGAAATAATGAAAATCCAAAATAGATGGTAAGGACGGAGATTTAAGGCTCATGAACACTGGTAATGGACAAACTGGCTTAGGGCGACCAGGGAGGTAGTGTCTGGTGAGATTCCCATGATAGAAATGGAGTTTCAGGAGATTTTCCGGCATGTCGGTGCCGGATTTTGATAGATCAGGAGATTTCGATTCTAGTAATGGTAGTCTTTACAATCGAAAAGCTCGCCACATATGAAAATTTGCAAGACGCACTATTTTGCACCTTGCACCTCCATTAGGTCGCACATCAGGCCAAAAGAACCCTAATGGTAGCCTTTACAATCGAAAATCTCGCAGGATATGAAAGTTTGAAAGGTTCGCTTGTTTGCACCTTGGACCTCCATTAAGACACACATCAGGCCAAAGGCATGCACTGGAGTGATGTCACCTGCCTTTGGCCTTCAAAGGCACAGAGCCATGAGCCTGGAGCACCTCACGCCTGAGGTGCACCTTTGACAACTATGATGATATATTTTAGGATAAAATTAAATTTTGATTAATATTATTGTTAAAAGTATTAATTGTCAAAGCCTAAAGTTAATTGATTAATAAACTATTATCCCATATAAATGAACACAAACAAACTCTAGAGCGAACATGTTCAAACATCATATGAATATATTCATGAACATTAATGAGCCAAGCTTATTGTGTCCATATTCATTTGTTTATCAACCGTGCTTTAAATTTTTTGTTTAAACTCATTCATGAATTCATGATCAAGCTTTTATCAAACTTGTTCACAATTTGTTCAAGCATACCTGTTCACTTCCATCCCTAGAGATGCACAATCCCAACAAAGCTACCATTTTGTTTTGTTCCATTAGAAATTGACATTCCATCACATTAATAACTAAGAAAACTAATAAAAAAGTCGCATCACCACTAGATAAAAGCCAAAGATTGAATCAGTTTGGACCTTTCATTCAATCATTTCTTGTTGCTACTACATAATTATTGTTTGAATACTCTTAGTTGTATGATTACCATGTGAACAATAGTTGTATGATAATCATTTGAATACTTCTAGTCATATAAATAAAGTTACTTAGGCTAGCAATAGACTGGTAAACAATCTCAAGCCTTGATAAATTCTTAATTAAATTAATTATCCAAAACAACATTAAAAAATATATATATACATATTTATAGAAATGCTATGGCAAGAACCCATACTGATTGTTTGAGCTTTGACTTTCCAACACCATGACTCCCACATCCTGTGATTATTCTGAGAGTTTGAATTGCTGGTGCAGACAATAAATGGTAGTTAAATTGTAATCAATTTCCACATTTGAAAAGGCTGGCATGCAGAGACACCTATGAAACCAGGGGGGTCCTCAGGGGAAAAACACTTACAGCGGACATGTGTTCCAAACAGAAGGTGAAGTTTCAATAGCCTCATTGCTTGTTTGACATGCTGCCCATGCAAATCAATTGTTATCACATTTTCTATGCCCTTGTTTCTGCAGGATTAGAATTATTTTAGTTCATTCACAAATATTAAATATAGAGCCAGACAAACAAATTCATCTCTAATTCCAACCTAGCTGTAAATATATTCTGACTTGCTCTTTCATCTGCCTCTCGAGCCAATTTAGTTTGTACTTTCCCCTATCCAAGAGCAAAATACCGGGACAATATTTTATTAAAAAAATTCAACAGCCAAATGCAAGTTAAAACATCACAGAAATCTTAAAAGATGATAAGAACGAAACAAGGGATTAAAATTGCCAACATGGCCAAAACCAACATAATAATAACATAATTGCAATCACAGCATAATGGCATTTAGTTCATATCACAAATAAATGACAGTGATGTGTGACAACATAATGCAAGGTATGACACAGCAACTTAATTGATACAATTACATGCCTCAAAAAAAAAAAAAAAATTTTCCGGACACCAAATGCTCAAAAGTTCACATATATGACCTTTCCCATCTAGGTTTTAGGCCAGCAACAAAATATGCATTCATAATAAAATTAGATGGCTGAAATATAATATTTTAGAAAACTAAACAGCTCTTGGGATGCATTGCAGTCTGTCAAATTCTTTGATGCAGCAATAGCGAGTAAAGTTCTATTCATGTTCATCTTCACACCTGGACTGAAAGTTACCAATTATGCAGCAGCTATACTCAGGCAATCACTCATTAATTACAAAACAAATAACTTTGTGAGAGATCCATTACAATGTTAAGAAGATGGAGTAGACCTCAACGCAGAAACAAAAATAAAAATCCACTTCCTGAAGCAGACTCACCTGCTCAGAAAGGTATGCTGCATAATCATGTTCCCCCCTTGAATATGCTACTGCAGCCTGCAGAAGAATTTGCCTCTTGTCAGATACAGTTATACTACTAAGTTCTTGTCAGACTTACAAATATGAATCCGGTATCTAATATTATTATACTAACAAAACAGTAGCAAAAACATACTTTTTGATAATATGATCTCATTGAATCCCAATGATGCTTAGCAGATTGTCTAAACAGATGATATTCAGCACCCTTAGCTACAATTCCAAGATAAGCCAGCAGTAAAATAGTAGACATTGTAGAACAAAATTATCAATAGACTGTATGACGAGCGGTTCAGAACTGTTCCCAACGCTAAATTGTAAGCTGACAGCAGAGCCTAATGTTGAAAGAACAGATTCCAGAATTGTAACTACAAACAGAGGATTATACAATCAATGTTAAATACCATAGTTTTCTTGTTGAGGAACTTCATCACTTGATGTACGGACATGAGTACCAAACCCCAACAACTGCAATTTTTTTACCACATTCTTCCAATTCATAGTGCCTGGTTCATGTTCAGTGCTTCTGGGGATGTTAAACAAAGATTCCAACACCTTTTGAGGGAGATCTGACTCATTAATTCTTGGACTGGTATATGGAGCTTCAATAGTAGTAAGGACTTGAGAATAATTCCTAGAACAGAAAAAACAGCTTAGCTTCTGAATTAGGCAAGCTCTTGTATGATTTAAAACCAGACAAAAATGATCTAAAAGAAAATACAGTTCACAGACAAACTAATAAACTGTCAATCACTAGCCGTTCACCAGCAGCCCTAACCTAGAAGATCCTTCTTGTGCATACATATAGCTTTAAATCAGTAAGTGACAGAGTTGAACATCTGCAAACTACCTGCAGACTGTTCACCAAAATTAACACCAACTCTGACGGTGACAATATCAGTAAGGATATCAAAATTGGGTCCAGTTGGGATGTCTGATGTCTTTGAAATATTCTCAATAAAAAGTGGAGTATGCCTAAGATATTTAACCATTGATAAACCATGCCTAAGATATTTAACCATTGATAAACTAAGGTGAGTGAGAAACAATCTAAACGTCAGAGGATAAAGTGGCACCAAAAAGTACGGGAAACAAAATTTGTGTTTAATAATATCTTAAGTAATTCTTGTAACCTTTCCAAACAGAATATTCCCTTATATTCTAAACATTTGTTCTAAAAATAGGGCATAGGACTTGTATGTGTACACAAACAGATGCAGTGTAGTTAAAAGCGAAATGCGCACTCAAAGGGATATGTCTTCCCATTGCCTTGAAGCACAAAGCATAAAAAAGTGCTCGCTTGAATAAAGCAAGGTGCAAAATTCTAAAAAGCAATAATTAAAAATATATATGCCAAATAAATCTCTAACAAAAATAAATCCAGCGATAATCCAAGCTTGTAAAAAGTCACTTCACATGGAAAAAATAAAACTCTAAAATATAACATTAAAGAAAATCTATGGAATTATTCAGTAATCTGATACCTAAAACTAATGATAGAAATAGCATAAAACTAAATATCACTGTTAGACTATTCACCTAAGTCCTGAAGACTTTGATTATAATAACTAGATGCATATCCTTGGACATCAATCTCATAAACATCCAAGTCAGCCTCAACATCTTTGAGTTAAAGTTGTGAGTTGAGCCTTTTGAACTTGCACTTGATTTTGTTGACTTCGTTTGATTTCTTGTGTTCCTAATCGGTTCTCCAACTCCAATTGCTTTTGCCACAGCTCCCCAAGTCAAATGACCACTATCATATTCTATCTAAAGTATAAAATAGAGCAACTACCATGTAAGAATTTTCTTATTCCATCTAATGTTATTATGCCTAGGTTTCAAAGGACTATTTTACCCTCAGTAAGTGGTGCCCTAATTAACTAATAAAAACAAAACCTGTCACTTGTAAAGTTTAAACCTTTTTTTTTTAAAAAAAAAAAAGACCAAGTCACAAAACCGATTTCTTCTTAAATGTAAGTGCAACAAAAAATATCCAAAACACTGGACTCTTTTACGCCTCGCCTGTGCACTTAAGTGCACTAGGCAAGCGCTTTTGCCTACACTTAGAAGCATTCATGCATGCAGCAGAACCCATTTCTGCACATAAAAGCAACCATTGAGCAAATAGCAGCAACTATGAGGATAATCAGAGTAAGATACCTGCAATCATGGCCCCATATGCTTTCATGAACTTCGCTTTCAGCTGAATGAGAAGTACAATCTGATGCCCTATCTATCAACTGATAAAAATTCAACAAACACCATGTAAACAATAAAGAACAGGATATGTTTCCAAATATTTACTTCAGAAGATTAAAATTTACATATGCATATGAGAGAAGTAGCAACATGTTTAGGGGAACCATGATTTTAAATATCGGTCGTTAAGTAATGTAACGACTGTTATGCAACAGATTTCAAGGCACCCACTACTGTTAACCCATGAAATAATGGGCAAAAAATTCTGTGCATAACAGTAATGACAGTTACCTCCGTTACTTTAGTGGAGCCTGCTGGAATCTTTATCTTTATGCAGAATCACATGTTGACCCATATTTCTGCCAAATACAGCTGCACTTGAGACAAAATAGTTTTCTTTCCACATTTAAGATCATTCGTTTCTCTTTCTTCTCTTTACCTTCATATCACTGGACTTTGTACATTGTGCCATACTAACAATGCATAGCGCTCATTAAAGCTAGACTGGGTCTAGATCCACAACTCCAACATCCTTCTTCTTTTTACTTAAAAAAATTAATTTTCGCAGCTACAATGTCCACAATGTTGCTTATTTAAGTCAATTTTTAATTTTGGGCAAAACTATAGATGTTATGTCTCTATCTATACTGTTTATGCTTATTAGGTAGTTCTAATTCTTGATTTTAGTAAATTATGTTAATATTTCTTAGTTCACAATTTTTTGTGTAGCGGTTTGACTATAAAAGAAAAATAAATAAAATGGATATTATGGGATCAAATAAATAAAGCATGCAATAGCATATGCAATTGAAACCTATGCATAACTCTCAAAAGCTACCTCATTTCAGAATACCACACGCCAATTCATTAGAACTCAATTGCTGAAAGAAAGTTATTGACACACTTGAAACAAATGAATTCCATTAGATCACATTATCAATATGGCTACTTCATAACTACAAGAGTTGAACCTATGGCAACATAAAACAGTATGAAATTAATTGCATAAAAACCTAATGCTTAAAATAGCTACATGCAGTCATCAAATATACAGAACAAGGAAATAATGATGACAACAGGTGACAGGCACGCTGCCCTTAGTACATTTAAGAACACAATAAGTACACAAATCAAGATCCGGGAACTGAGTCAAACAAGCGCATAGCACACTTGCATAGGCATGCTATAGAAGCACTTCTTTAATCTTTAAAATGGAACCAATGTCCATTTTAAAAGATAAAAATAAGCCTTAACTGCTAATGCTTATAGTTGTAGTAAACTCAAAGATGAAGTTGCACCCTAACAATTAAAATGGTCATAAAAAGATACCAAAACCTGGTAAAGCTTAGAAGTTTTTTCTTTTTTTTTTTAAGTCACATCAGCGAGACTAAAAAAACTAGAAGCAGATAAGAGAACAGAATCATCAAGGCTTACAATATTATAACAAGGCAACAAATATTAAGAAGAGTTTACCCTACAAATCCACAGAGTTAAGTAAATGGATATGAAATTACTCACATTAAGGAATGCAGAATCTTCTTTATAGTTCATGGTCTCATTTAAAAATCTACTATTCCTCCACTGCTCATCGGAGGAAGCAGATAAATCAAGCAAGGCATCCAAAGCCTAGAAATCAAAGAGTATATTAGAACATAATATCTCTCAAGTAAAAAGATGAGGGGAAAAAAGAAGATAAAGACCATCAAACTACAAGAGCCACAACATATAGATGGTGATCATGGTGGAGGTAGTCACGATATATAGAAAGATAGAGGAGGGAAATTTTTAATTGAAAATCTAAAAGATTTTGGACATAGTCCAACTCATAATTTTCTAATACCTTTTCAACATCATATCCGCACTGACCTGCAAAGAGAATTTTTAAGGTCGATCATCGTAAACTAAAATAATATGTAAACACAATATTCATTTCAATAATGGCAAGTCAAAGGTACATGGAAAATCAAGCAATATAAAATATAATATACTAATACACTAATACAGCTTAAGTGTAATATCCTTTCATTATTCAAGCAGGATACAAAAAAAATAAACAACAAAGATGAAGGAACCACTCCCATTAAAATAGACAAGGACTGGGCTTCAAGTTTTAACCTTGTCAATTTCACAACCAAGCTCACCATTGTACTAAGTATTAACCATTTATGAATTCACATTATTTGACTTAGTCCAGTTCCACAGTATGCAAAACGCATAAACAACATGTGCTCACAGTATAAAGATAGTAAAAACAACTAGCAACAAGTAAAACAGAACTAGTCGTTCTTGTAGCTATAGAATTTTCTATCTACATTATCTCCATCAAGTATATTTTCCACAGCAGTCATTTCAATTTTTTCATAATTCAGAACCTCCACCAACAAATTCGTCTCTATAGTTCAATAGAATAAAAATTATAATAAACAGACAAGAATATACTCACAGAGGACGTCTTGAACAACAGCCAAGCCAAGATCACAATCGTCACTAAGCATGGAACACAAGAACTGCTCAGCCTCTTCTTTAACCACAAAACCCTTACCAAACTCTTTCCCTTTGGAAGAATCTCTCCGGGGGCTAGCATTCACATAATCCTTCCCTAAAAGTGTCGAAACTGTCCCCGTTACAGCCACCACTTTCTTCTGCTTATTATTCCCTCTAAATCCGCATTTCCTGTCCACCAAATTCGCCTCCATGTACCCTTCTGAAAAGCCCGAACTCGAAGACATATTACTACTAGAACCAGAACAACCCAAAGTTGAAGCCAAGTCCGAACTGGTAGACGCAGTGTCGTTCAAGCTAGCTAAAATCCCGGCGGCTTTGTTGATGTTACTATTGGCTTGTCTACAAGCGGAGGAGGCTTCCTCGAAAGAGATCGAATCAAACGCCTCCATTAACGCCATAACTGATTTGGTTTCGTCGCCTTCTTTTTGTTGTTGTTGTTGTTGTTGACGATGGTTAGCAGAGGCGCGTGAGGGACGGTGCTTCTTCTTCTTCTTCTTGGTATGCTGCTGCTTCATGGTTTTGCAGAGATTACAGGAGAAATCGATTAGTTAACCCAAATTGTTGGAGAGGAGAAAGAGGGATTTGGATTTTGGGGCTAAAAATTGAGATACGATCAGGGGGAAAAGTGGTGGAGAAAGAGGCGGTAGGTGGCCGCTGATGACAGAAATTCACCTTCTAATTCCAATTCCATGCCATAATTGAGGAATGGAATCCGAATCCCCGCCGGTACCCGTTTCGTCTATTTCGATTTTGCTAATTTCCTTTTCCAATAAAGTTAGATTCGTTTATCTTTCTCCAAAAAAAAGGTTCCGTCCCTCGGTTTTGACTTCATGATCTTGCTTGGGGACCTTTATACCACGCTCTTTCCTCGTCTTGTCCAAAATACGAAACTAATTAATAATAAATTAGTAGTAACCCGCTCGGATTACACGAATAATAACAATAATAAATTTTATAAAATTAAATATTTGTTTTATTAAATAATTAATTCAATTTTTTTATTAAAAATAATCAAGTAAATAAAATAATATAATAAATTTTTAAATTTATAATTATGTATAAAATAATTCTAAATTGTAATTATGTATAAAATAATTCTAACAAATAATTGTTTATTAATTCATACATTTGATTTTATATGATATAATTTTAAAAAAATTTTATTAAATTTAAATAAAATAATTTATGATAATCAATTAAATAAATAATACTAAGTATTTTATAATGAAAAATAAAATTAATAGATGATTATAAATATATATACATATGTGAAATAATTATAACAAATAACTATTTATTGATAATTATAACGGAGAATTGTTTATTGATTTATACCTTCAATCTTGTATATAGTTTTAAGTGAAAATTTATTAAATTTGAATGAAGTAATTTATGACAGTCTATTATATTGTTGTTAGCCTTTATATATTCAAAATTTTAAACAATTAATGAGATTAATTCAAATCTTAGATTTGTATTTAAAATTATTACTTTTTAGGTTTACTATTTAAATTTTTTAATTTCTTATTTAGTAAGTCTTTTTTGATATGGAAATTAATTTTTCTCATGTCTTATTTGGAATTTGTTTATATGGAATTTTCTATAACATAATATGAAATAATAATTTGTGGCTATATTATATATAATTATTTGACAAATGATAATTAATTATTTAAAAATAATTATAAGACTGAAATTAATAATATATATAAATTTCATATTTATTTTTATTAAATACATAAATAAATAGGTAATTAAAAATCAATACATTAATAATAATTAAACTTATTATTATTTTTAATATATCATTTTATAAAGTTACTATATAATCAAAATATTTTTCGATAAAAAAATATTAAAAATAAAAAATTATAATTAAATTAATACAATAATTTTAATAATAATATAATTATTTCAATAAAAAATAATGACTATTTATTTTATGAAAAATAACTTTTATTTTTTATTTTTTATTTTTTCATATAACATTTTCTATGAAAAATAGTTTTTCATTTAGAAAACATGTTCATTTATTAGAAGTAGTAAATCATTTCCATTAAAAAATTTTAAAGCATATATTTTCATTATTAGTTAATTTTTATTATTATCTATATTAATAATTCTTGAAAATAAAATAGTATAAATTTAAAATGAAAAATATAAAAATATATAATCATGAATTTTTGTGCAATAAGTTTTGCGCATTTGTTTCAAAATTTATATCATTAATATTATTAAATTTCTTAAATGAAAAATATTATGAAATAATTTTAAAAAATATTATGAAGTGAAAGCAAATTCAAAACAAAAAAAGGTATTATATTTTTTATTTATAGAAGAGTTATAATGAAAACTTAGTATATGAAATTTAAAAAAATACGAAAATAAAAAAGGCTTAATGAAATAATAAATAAAAAAAACCTCAAATTCTTATGTTAATTTTAATTTGTATCCAAAATTTTTAATTTTGTCAATTACACCCAAACTTAGTGAATTGTTTTCAACTGTACCTCTAGTCAAAATCAATATTTAGTAAAGTATATATTTAGATTCAATCGACTTTTATATTTTTTTTAATTAGTTCAATTAGATCCAAAATTATGTTTAAACCTTACTAAGATAATATTTTTATTTTTTTACTCAATTTAAATAATTTTCATAAAAATATTAAAATTTTATTTTTATTTTAGTTGATAAATAATTAATTTTATACTAATTTCATTTTTAAAATGATAAACCTTTTTCTTATATATTTAAAGATGAACTAATAAATCCTTAATTTTTATTTGAAGGATAAATTTTTGAGAAATGTTCATATTCATATCATGTAATTGACTTTTGATATATTTCTTAGAAATTTTTATTTTAAATGGTTTAAATAATTTATAATTTAAAATCTATAAACTAATTTTCTTAAGGAAGAGATTGAGAGATATTTTTTTAAATCAGAGATAGAGATATTTTATAAATTATAAATTTAAATTTTTAAAGTTTTTAAACTTTAAAATTTAAAGGTAAAATTGTCATGAAATTGAATGAAAAATAAAAATATCATTTTAATTAAGTTTATATAATTTATTTTTAAATTTTTTTGAAAGTTTTTTATTTTAAATTGTTTAAATATCTTATTATTTAAACTATAAAAATAATTTTTTAAGTAGAGATTAAGAGAAATTCTTTTAAATGAGACATTGTCACGACCCCACTTAAATCGTGATCGGCGCTAGATAATGGGTGAGGTTAAGGCCTCCAAAACTCGTACAAGCTCATACCAAATTACTCTTAGCTAATATTTAATTAATAATTATTTAAGTCCGCAAAGATAATAACCAACATCCACCATGATTATTTATATATAACGATGTACATAATACACACCAACAATTAAATATGTGAAATGGACTCAATCCCTACAATACATGTTAGCATGGCAAAAATAGACATAATGTCTAAATCCACAATACTTATCAATATACAAGTCTAATTACTCCAAACTACAAATTCTAGAAGTTGAATAAATTAAAAATGAGTATTACGTGTTATGCCCACATAGATGAAGAATTGTGGGGCTATCAAAATAATCAGTCGGAGTAGCTACTATCTGAAAAATTAATTGAGACTATTAGTCTCGAAAGTGAGATAATATTATATACTTTTATATCTTACTATGCAAAAACACATTATACATTAAGAAGAATCATATATAGCAAATGTACAAATATTGGATGATGCAATTATGTATATATACAATTCATCATCAACTCAAGCATATGGAATGAGAATGAGAGCAGAACCTTATACTCCAATACCAATAGCCATTAGACTCTCTTAATCCAAATTAACTAGCACCTAAAGAGCAAACTCGACCAGGTCACTATTCAATTTACTTTATTTCAATGTACTATCACCTAGAGAGCAAGCTCAACTAAAGTGTTCATAATCTCATTATATCATAATATTTTAATATCCTAAACCTAGAGCAAGATCAACTAAGACACTATCATGTCATAATCGTTTAATACCCTAAACTCAGAGAGCAAGCTTAACTAAGACATTATCGCATCACAATATTTTAATATCACATCATAATATTACAAATCATTACATGCTTTTTTACACAATACTCTTAATTTACAATCACATGAATATCACATATCATTACACATATATTATATGTGTGATGCAACATCAATAATAATATACTACCAATATCATGTCATGAATGTCATACTCATGAATGTAATGTTGATATTATAAACTAGCTACTATGTCAAAAAAGTATATAATATTAACTCACAAAAGTCAGAGATCATTAAAGCTTCTACGCTCATGAAGGTGATGATTGGGTGGCAGGAGAGTCTAAATAAAGAAATATAATTTCTTAAATTCAATATTAAATATTATTCATAACTTAACTTCTAAGATTATTATTGTTCTTAAATTCCTATTTTAATTCCCATCGAAATTTCTAATGAAATTTGGACAATATCTCCCCTAAAAACCAGACATAACCCTCTTTTAAAATAGTTTGAATTCCTGTAAAAACATTTCTATAATATATTTCAGTACACTCAATTCAAGTTAGGTCTCCAAATTTCCCATACACCTGACCAAATGCACACAATTCAATAATAAATCATTTTGAATTTTTCAATATAATTCTTTACATAATCTTTAATAATCATAAATGCTCATAAAATAATAATTAACTTAATTAACAATTACATCAATACATTAATTTATTTTCCAATTAATCAACAATAACCTTCAATAATCATATAATTAATAATATATT